>VURO01045475.1:0-16706 GCA_015108175.1 Pelvicachromis taeniatus | reverse complement strand
TGATGTGCGCAAATACTAGATAATTCGGAAACCTAATTATCTGTCGCTGCTTTCATTTACAGTGCGGTAAGCCGAGAGTGAGGTGACTGCGGCCTGGCTGACAGCCTCCGGGTGATGTGAAAGCAGCTCTATTGTGAGGCAGAAAGTGAGACTGTGGAGAGGATAAGCCGTGTTCATTCAGACAGGAGCTGGGATGCTGTGATGCAGCCTGGCAGAAGCCACTCCTCTGTGGTGTATATGCCTGCTGGAATGACATAACCTTGCTGTGCACTCAGCAGAGGCATGATGCCATCCAGCTACACAACGACCTGGGCTCCCTGCAAGGCGTCTAAGCTGGAGTGACATGGCTTGCTGTGATAATACTGCCAGCAATCTCAACATAAGAGCATGATGGTTTTAAAATGGCTACAGCTGTCTGATACGTTTGACTGCCTCACTGCTGCATAGCTAACAAGCCACTGAATCATATGTGGACTCCTAAACTGCATTTGGTTGTACACCTGCATCAAAATATCACTAATCAATCCAGGAATCTGTCCGCAAGTGTGAGTCTGGTGTTTGCTTTTGTCTACAACCATTCATCCAATCCACCTCAAATGTGGTGGCTGTATTACTGGGGACTACAGTAAGTGCAGTGCCAACAAGTTTGAGGTTGTTCAGCTGAGCTGTTCTTGTATTTTGGCTAAAAATTGTTCTCCTTTACCAAAGTTTCCATTTTTTTGACAGCTGTCTGCTCCACTCTGCCTGGGAGGAAGGACACATGTCTGGCTGTCTGTCAGCAGCCTGACAGACCATGAAAAAACCTACCATTTGCTAGATTCATGCCCAGTCTGTCTTCCTGGTAATCCTCAAAATACCTCACGAAAACCAGAAACCCATCATCGATCAAACCAAACACACACCCCTGGGAAGCTTTCACCATTTATGGTATACAAAGAGTCCCTCCTGAAAGCGATCACTCCTGAGTAAAGTCAAAGGACCACATGACTCCAAACTTGATTCTTTAGTCTTACTCTTCTGAAATCATGCTATGTGTGTTTTTTTTGTGTGACTTGTGGACGTTGTATATCCCACTGGTTGATGGGACTGGACCAAAAGCCAGTTTGTAACAGTCAGGCTGTAACTCGGGCTTTGTCAGCAACTACTTCAGTGCAACACGTTGGCCTGTGTTTGTGAAGACACTTACTGATATTATACATTCAAGGTGACTTCCCCTTTTTATTTATCACCCACCTGGATCCATTAGCATTAGCTCTGCTCTCTGTGCTCGGTTCATGTGCTTTGTGTTTATTATCACAACATTCTCAAATGTTTAATGGTTGTATCCTCATAACATTATTTGTGTGTCTGCTAGCTTTCATAGCAACCAATTACCCACATGCAAGGTGTTTGGGGGACATTGGTAAATTATAGCTACAGAAAATTACCAGTACACACACACATACACACACACACTGGTACACGTAATGACAGACAATCATCAATCACACCTTTAACAGGGATAAATTTCATTCAGATCAATGATTATGTTGTTCTAAAGCATGGTTTCTGTTTAGAGCAGGTCACAATCTGTCTCTGGCAAAATCTCATAAAGTGATACGCAGCCGAGCCTCTAGCTAGAACAGGATCCGCAAATGACTCAGGACTTCAGCATGGGCATCACTGAAACTGGGTCTGCACATATCCCAAGCCTCGCAAGAGCCTCCTTTATCTAATTTTAGGAACTGTTATCCAATTTTTAGAAATGAGATAAGAATTACGTGGACCTTCCTGGGTAGATAAGTTGATACGAACAAATTGTAGACATGGAGACTGAGTGAAAATATGCCCTGAAATGTGACCCTTCCAAATTGGATGGCATGTGGTCATCTTTGCTTCCCTGATATTGAACTTATTGCAATAAATGCCCCTGCATTAGACATCAGAGTCTAATAAATAATAAACATTTTCACAACAGTAGTTATTTAAAGGTCATTTTTCAGCATAACTAGATCCACTTGTAGAAAAGGAAAAATAATGTTTTGTGCAATTAATGTGGAAATTTAAAGGCTAAGTTTGTGTATCACACGAAAAAAAAATGCAGGAGTAAAACAAGTATGCTGATATCAGCAGACTGCATCCAGGCTAAATGCTGCTGGTCGTAGGTGACGGCTGATTGGAAACAGCTGGCCGAGTGATGAGACGCGGGAGGACCGACGACAGCGCGGAGGGACTTCCGGGTCGAAGGTCACCCGGTTACTATTGGAGACCGTCTATTTGTCGTGACATGTTTTCAAACCAACATTTATTAGAAATAGGCGTCATTAAGAGACAGGCCACTATTAGAAGATATACGATATTCTTTATTTCTACTAAATTGACTGTACCTTTAAAAAAAGTTCATCTGTGCTGATATTTGTTTTGAAAGGAACACATCAGGAGCCAATTTCAGGGCCAAAACAATATTCATATATCTCACAGATAATTTGTTGTACAATGCAGGAAAAATAGCTTCTGGATTCAGATATGACGTTGATGCATTTGAAGACATGCTGCATATTCCTCCCAAGTAAAAGGAAGCGATGCTAGTTTTATAGCTCTGCAGTGCAACAAGACACCAGTGACCATCTGTCCACAGGCAAACTGTCACGCTCGAGTCTCTGTAAGACTTCATCCATCCCAGTTCTAAAGGGCTAACATGATTTCATTCAAAATGTCAAGGGTTGCTGCTATAATTCATTTAGCGTGTATATAATATAAAAGGATAAACAAATGGCCACACGCTCACAGTGACACAGCAAAGATTCATAGCTTAAATATTGGTTTCACTGAGATATAACGCAAATATAATTAACTTTTCCATTTCTGCAGATTGAAAGGTGGGTTAACTGAGTTTACGTTTATAAGAGCGATTGTAGCTTCATGTCTTATTTTTGTTTTTTTTACTTTGACAACACAAATAAAGTATACTTATTGCAAAACTGCCTCATTGCTTGGATTATTCACAGCTTAATCTTCTGCACTTTTGCTTTTTTCTTTGGGCCTGTTGTTCTGTTAAAAAGGTCAGTGAAGATTTTAAAATTCATGATAATTCAAATCAAATAGCAGTTTGTTCTTATTGTGTAAACAGCCTCTGGTGTGAGAAGTGCGGAACAAAATCTTTTAACTAACTACTGAGAAACACGGGAGGTTTTCTTTCTCCAGATTCACTTACTGAGAAATAAAACAAGCCCTTTGTTATGTCTGCTGTAATCCCACCGTTTCAGAAGAAGCTCAGGGGACCACGAGTCAAAGTTTTTTCTTTGTCAAACTGCAGTTTCAAGGGTCAACGTGTTCACCCTCAATCTCATGAGCCGGTTCTGTTGATTTGTTGTCAGAAGATTTTTATATTGCCTTTGCTCCCAGGCCCATTGCAGACAACTCTAACCTGAGATGTTTCCAGGCGCAGCTACTTTGGAGTACGATGAGAGAATATAAGTGTCGATGATCAAAGGCTTGAAGCTGAATTTTGGAGTTTGTTGTCAGCCTCCTCTCTTGGTTAACCATCAAACTGTGATGTTCAACAGTCCCACTGAACTAAATCTACCACAGAAAATACAAAGATATCAGTTTCTCCACCTTACGTTTCCTCTAAAGACCAACTGAAATGCTCAGAATGCGGTCCACAACTTTATAGCTGAAGGGTCCTTGAAATAATTTGCAATGAATCGTAAAACTATGCTGTCTTTAACCTTTACGTGTCCAAGCAGCCGTGGAGTTTTTATTGGTAACAATGCTTCCAACCATGACTTTCTCCAGTCTACTATCAGTGTGAACAGGAAACAGGAGGAACAATCTGTTGAACAAATGTATTTTATTTTTAGTCATTTGTGTGCAGGTTTTCTTTCCCTCTCCTTTTTCCATTCTTTCAGGTATACAGGCTGCAGGCTGATGCCAATTTGGGGATCTCCCGCTAATCAGAGAGAGGAGGCTGTGATTGGACAAACCAGGAGTGCACGCCCTGATAAGAAGACTCACCTGTGGCGGGGAGTGGCCCTGTGCGTAGTGCCTCTGGTGTAGTTCTTTTGTTTGAAGGTTGTGGTGGGAGTAAAGAGGATTAGGCAAGTCAGGGGACCACATACACTTACTCAGGTAGAATCTTTTTTGTTAGAAACACTCTGTAAGTAGGTTGGTGCCACCCTTGTAATTTTGAGTTTGTTTGGAGTTGAGAATTAGGGGTTTTCTAGGGTAAGAACTCAGCTAAGTTTTGGTTTTGTCTTTTTGATTGTATTTTTTATTTTTTTTTTTGGTACAACCTAATTGTCCCTTTCTCCCTCCACCTTTGTTGTATGAATTTGGGCTCTTTTCCTCTGTGAGAAAGCTGCCATTAAACTTTAACTCATCTGTAAAGAGTCTCTGGAGCTGTTGTGTTGCCCCCTCCTGCCCCCGAGGAGACATAAATGTGTCATTTCACTAAAATAAGGTGCTGAAAATGTTTTTTATTTTATTTTTTTAATTTTCTTAAAAAGTAATGCCACATGATTTTACCCATCTGTGTAAAGTGCTCCAAAATCCTGAACTGACTAAATGGAAAAAACATTGAGTTAACCTGTCAAAACACAAAATTTAGTCAAAACAACAAACGACTCAAGCAAACTTAACTATTTCTTCTGTGTTGCGTAACCCAGTTGTGTGGAACCACTTGTCATTTTGTTTTTTTTGTTAACTTTATTTAGAGAAAAAAAAAACTAACCTAATAAAACTTTGCTCCTTTTTTCTGTAATGTTTTAGAGTGAACTTTGGCAAACAGACCAAAGTTCACTGTAAAAGTAATTCAGCATCTGAAGTACTTTGTGACAAAGTGACCAACCTGGACAGATTAGGTAGTTCATGGACAAACCTGCAGTTTCTGGGATATTTTGACAAGGTATGATTTGTCACATAGTGACAAATCATCTGTAAATGTATGTTACATTTTGGGACGAGAACATGTTGTTTAGATCAACCTGTTTGCGCACATCTATGAATCACATCCTGTGTGTTTTAAATGCCCTCTGTCACAAATAATGTTACATGCATGTCTCCCCCCTTTCTCTTTTGCATGAAACACCAATTTTGAGGAAATTCAAAAAAGAAAAGAAAAATATAACTTTTCCTTTTAAGCCCAGGAGAGACTAAATCAATTCTAAACATGTTATTTTTGTGATTTCACCTGATTTTCAGTTTTGATGCAAACAGACTCGGCTCACCTTGAACCGTTTAAGCTCCTTTCTTTCATCCTAAATTGAGTGCACCCCATCTTAAAACTCATTTAATTCCAATCCACAAAACCAGTGGAGTGACCTCTGTGCTCAAGCTAAACGTCGACTTGATCAGGCAAGCGCCTGCTTTGAGACTGGGCCATGAAAGCAAATTCACTTTGACCTGGTGTGTTCCCTTTCCTTTTCCTAAACACAAGCTCTGTAGCTATGAAACGGCTACTACCGTCTCTCATCTCTGATGCACTAAACATCCACTTCAAAACTCCTGCAGCAACTCTGTCATACTATCTGAAATACTTTTGTTTGCAGTAAATTCACCCACACCTAGAAACTGTTAAACAAAAAGAGCATGTTGCCAAAATGTTCCATTCAGCAGTTATAGGAGGTAATACGTTCCTGTAGCTGTCAGTGTTTTAATGACCATTTGTAGTAATGCACCCCCTGGGTGTACGGCTGCTGATTACAGTATGATGTATCTCAATTTTTATTAAGCTGGTCTTTTTTATGAAGCTTGGATGAACACAGAGCTTTGTATTGAGAAATTACATTAATCTGCTGCTGCTGGCACAAATAAAGATAACAATACGTATTTGAAGAATATTATCAGGAGTATTGTGTGGCTGTTGTGCTTTCTTTTACACCGAGAACGAAACTTTATAAAGCTATGCAATAAAGTCTTCGTTCTCTCTTTATCCAGTTTATCAACTTATGGTGAAAAATAACAGGATGGATGGGTTTATCTTTTGGCATTTTCTCTTTTTTTTGGATAGTGACAGAAAGGTAGCGGGATGGAGGGAATGACATAGAGCAAGACCCCCTGATGTCGAGGACAGGGCTCAGGCAATGTAATAAGGTAAATAATCTCTTATTGGTCAACTGCAAAAATGTAGAAAATAGAAAAATACAGTGACAAAACAAAAGGGAAAAACAAGTGTGTATGTAGGCAGGGGGCAAATTACACACCTTGACATGGGTATGAAAGGAGCACTGGTGGAAACTATTCATGTGGGCCATTCACAAAGAAGAGAAGATTAAAGATACAAAATAAAAGCACAAGAGAGGAAAGAGGATAAACAATCACCAAAATAAAATAGAAAGAATACATAAATATACAGACAAGTTAGGGAGGTGAAGACAGGACATACTGAGGACAATATAAACCTAATACAAGAAGTAACAATGAAACGAAAACAGTCATATTTGATCTTAGTCTTGAATCCAGATAACACAACATACCGTGACTCTAATGCAGTGAAGCTGCAGGGAACAGATTTAGTGAAGATCTTTAAAAATCTGGGTTTGTCTCCAAAAAACCCCCAGAAAGTGCACAAGAGGGGTGAAGAAGGCAAGGTGGAGTGGGTGGAGACAAGTATCAAGGGTGATTTGTGACACAAGAATAGAAGTAAGGGTGAAAGCGAAGGTTTTCTGGATGGTAGCGAGACTACTATGGTAGCATGATGTATGGCTTAGAGATGGTGGCACTGAGGAAAAGACAAGTAGGCCATCTGTAGGTGGCTGATGTGAAAATTCTGAGATTTGCATTGAGAGAGAGACTGAGAGAATACATCAGAGGGACAGCTCAAGGTGAGCGCTTTGGAGATGAAGTTAGAGAGGCATGGTTGAGATGGTTTGGATATGTGCAGAGGAGAGATGGTGGATTGTGAAGATTGCAGGAGGAAAAATGGAAGACCACGGCGAGGTTCGTGGATGTAGTGAATGAGGATGTGCAGAGGAAAAAGCTCGAGATAGGGTGAGATGGAGGCAGACGATGTGCCGGTGGTGACAGGTGAAAGAGAACAGGCGAAAGAAGCTGAAAAATATACACCAAGAAGTAAAAGTCGACGTTTCAGACAATTGTATGCTGGTTTGCTTTGTATGATTAAAGTCGTTAAAGCCGTCTGAGGCTGCAGGTTGTACAGGTGAACCGAGATAATGCAAACATGAAATCTATTTGATTTCTTGCTTTAGAATTACATCAAATCTTCATTTAAATTTTAAATCAATATTTCAACAACAAAAAAAAAAAAGTAATTGAAGCAAATAAATACTCATGCATTCAAATTCATGGACCAGACGAGGAAAATTCAGTGAGGAAAACTGTTCATCGTCAGCCTCATCCCGACTCTCGTTGTGAAAACAAACAACATAATTTTGGAGCGATAGTGAAAAGCATAATTTCTGTGAGAGCAGATAAACAAGTGTGTTATTGCTTAAAGAGGGGCTTATGCAAAGCAAGAATTATCTGGTCCTGCTGTGGATTTTGGAGCTCGAGATGTTATTTATGCTGTGAAAGCAAACACTGCTCCTTCATTTCAGTTTTATATGATGTAACAAAAATGCAACAGTATTTAATAAAAAAAACCCTGAAAAGTACAACTTTCCTGTTTTGCACTCCCGATCACATTCATGTACTGCTAAGCATGATCTTTAGATACAGCGTATTAAGGGAGGCGTGATATGCCTGAAGTGCTTGTCATTATAACTTAAAGTCTGTGAGGATGATGCACGAGGTGACCTGAGTCCCTGCTAGTCCAGTGCCAGGACCCAGAATAATAACTGCTTAAAGCATTTATGCAGGGCATGCACACGCCTGTGTACAAATGTGTGTGTGTATTTATAGTTGACTAAATAAGTGTGCAGTACTTAAATTGGCACCTCTGGGTACTTTCCATGGGTGACAGGGTGCAGGCAGAGGGCAGCAGGGTTGGGCCTGCTAGTTACAAAATTGCCCTGCCACATAAGGGCAGAAAGCAGTAACTAAAGAAACAGTGAACACGGGGAAACTGATTCTTATGTTTTAAATTTTGTAAATGGAACAAATAGGAAAGATGTAAAATCTTACTTTTTTCCCCTGCTTGATTAAAACGCTTTCAAGAATCAGCGTAACTCTATATAAACTGGCTCTAAAGTGTTACAGCCTTAGTTTCACGTCAAAACTTGATACATTTTAAGTTTGGTCATTTTTACACGATTGGACAACTTCTAAGCTAGTGGAGGATATAAAAAATGCCTGTTTTAAATAGACATTTCATAATAACAGATTTTTAATCAAAAACCTTCCTTATTTCAGGTAAACCTGTAGTCCTTTGCCCTGCCGCTTCTCCTGCTTTCTATCCCCTTTGTGTCCACTTTTCACTGATGCACCTTTTAGTAAAGGCAAAAAAGAAAAAAAGACATGTTTTCCTCATTTTTTAAAAATTTCCCTCATATTTATCATGTTAATCTAAGATTATTTATGGTAACCTAAAATGGCTCGTGGACATTTTTTTTAAAAAACATTTCAACCTTACTGTTCATCTTTTTGGGGATTTTTTTTTTTTTTACACTTTAATATCGATGTTTTGTTTTATATCTTGTTTTTCCCATTGAGAAAAATGATGATAGCCAGTTTGGAGTTATATCTTCAACGTACAGAGTACTTTGAAATTACCTTCCTAAACTCACCTGGTACGCTTAAGCCTGGTTTGCCTTCCGGGCATCCTTATACCTGATTTGTCATGACAGGAAGTGCTCAGGTGAAACAGAAGCTTCACACGCTATCCCACTCTAACTTGCACAGTGTACTCTGGAGCTAACTCACCTCCATGGAATTATAATTATTATTTATTCATTTTTTTTAAATGAGCATTTACAGCTTTTCTTTTCACCGAAACGTGGAGTTCGAAAAACTGAAGAAGACCCAGCTACCTCAAAGACAAAGTGAACCAGGAAAGCGTCACACGGCACACGGTCAGTTTGTTTCTACCTGTGGTGTGTTTGGGCTTGAAGCGTGTGCTTTAGTGAATATTTATGAGCGAAATAGGCTGTATCGAGTGTTTCCTTTACAAAGTCATGTTTCTATATAGAAAAGTGAGCAGGCGGCTGTTTTTGTGATAAGCGTGCTGTTTTCTTTTTGGTGGATGTTGGAGGTTGTCACTGTATCCATTCTCCACCGGGATACAGAGCATGGAGGTAAATGTTTGCAGCTTCCTCTAAATGCACTTTGTGAATGGATATTGGCTGTGTTCATCATTTATGTGTCAGGTGATATAGCTGGCTGGCTGTTGCTGCTCTCTCAAATGTGTTTTATGGCTAATATGGCTGTGTGATATTCCACTAAATTATACTGCTGCCAATCTATGTGCATTGTGTGTATTATTATTATTGATATTGAATGTGTCTCTTGTAGCCATTCGGCTCATTTTTCTTCTGCTGGCTGCTTGGCTTGTGACATATGTGATTTTGTGCTTCTCATTGTTGCCGGTGTTTTGAGGGGTTTCCTTTTGTCTCAGAAGAAACCAGGTTTGAAGCATCAAGTAATAATCAAAGGGTGTTTTGTGAGAGGGGAGAACGTTTTTGAATGTTATTCTCTTAAAAAGACTTCAGGATTCACATTTGTCTTATAAGCTGGACCCATATTAGATTATTTGTTATTTAATATCTTTATTATGAATTAGGATCATTATGAATTTCAACTAAAAAAAAAATGTTTTCATCTTTTTATTTCAATGACATCTGAGCTTTTCTTTCAAACTCATGGTTTCTCTTGCAGACACATCATGTTTTTAACATGCCAGAATTATTTCCCAGTTTGACATAACACCTGCCATGATGAGAGTGGTTGTGGCAGTGGACCCCGAATGCAGACCAAGGCAGGCTGCCGGGATGAAAACTCAAAATGTGCTTTTAATGATCATTTGGGGTACAGTCCAAAAGTAACAGAATCCAGCAGTGAACAAAATCCAGTGGGAAGTACAGAGAAGACGAGGAACATAAAACCAACTAGACACATCTCGGGAAGGGTTAACTAATGCACTGACAAAGAAGGAGGGGAAAATAAAGCTAGTTAAACTCAAGGAAGTCGTAACAGCTGCAGAAAAACAACAGAGGGGGAAAGCAATTGGAAAATGCTTTCCCCCCAATGGGAAAGCAAAACAACAATTGGGGGAAAGTAAAACTGAACTAACTGAACCACTAAACACACGAGACAAAGTGAATGATGACAGTGTCTTTTCATGAAGGAGTGTGGCTGCTCCACAGTATCGGCTCATCATAACAGTTGCGTCACAGGTTCCAAAGCCAACAAGCCGCGAGCTAAATATTTCTTTACAGATGACCTGCAAATCACAGGATGCCACCGACAGTAACTGCAGTGCACGCAGATCAACAAGTTCAAGCAGGGAGTTCTGATCTGCAGATGTAGATGTAGAAAGAGTTTTGCTGCTATGAATCCTTTGCATTTTCTTTTTATTTAGGATGCAGTTACACACACCTTCCTACACAATGTTAGGTTAGGTTAAAGCACTTAGGTAAAGAAAAAAGCACTTTTATGGATGTGTATAGGTAAATGAGGCTTGTAATAAGAAAGTGATTTGAGTGCTCAGAGTAGAAAAGCTTTATATATGTACTAGTCCATTTAACATTTAAAGTGCCAAAGCAATGTAAAGAATGTTTTTGGTGCCAGCGACCACCAGCAACCTCAAGCAGCCACCCATCAACTGCTGGGGTAATACGCTTTTTTCCATAGCAACCAGATGTTGCAATGGCAGGGTCGCTGTCTGGTGTCTAGGCCCATGTAGCTAAGTCACTAACTGTAACTGCCATACTGAAAGGCCACGCATAGATCAATGTAGGGTTGGATTTGCATCAGGATCATCACCCCACCTCTACTTGGACAGCAGAGGTGGGACCATGTCATCTCCACCGATAAAGTATTTCAAGGACTGACGTCACTGTTGTCTTGTAAGTGGCCTACACATTTTTTTGTGTGTGTGTTTCATGACAAACACACTGATTCTCGTCCCTGTTTCATTTTTCATTCATGCCATGCTTTAAAAGATATTTCAGCAGCATGGTTATATGACATATCATAATTACATCTCCACTGCCGGGCTGCCTTTCTGCCGTTTGCTGCTGCTTCACTCAGCCGCACACCTTAAGATCATTTCCACGTACTGATGGTTCTCTTCTGCTTATCAATGCTACATAAGGCCTCACAAGAAGAGATTGTCTGCTCCAAGCCATATATTTTTGTGATTTCTAATATGCGTAATGGAATAATTATCTTCCGCTGAATATCTGTTGGAGTGCTGAGTGTAGATTTATACATCTAATTTCACTTTGGCTGGAGGTGGTATGCGGGGGAATGGCCACACCGCGGCTTGTGCAGAGCCCTAACAGAACATTTTCTACATTACAGCTGCTTCTGAATCTGGTTGTAATGAAGTTTCAGGATGAAGTTGCCTGAGTAAAAATGACTTGTGCTGAAAACCGAACAATCCTTAGCGCACTGTAGCCATAAGAATATCTTTGCAAAACTGCGATAAACAACGGCGCATATCATCACATTTTTCATTAAGTGTTAACGAGACACTGCGGCCTCTCAATCACGTATTGTATTTGGAAGATGTTATGTTGTCATAGAGATGAAGAAAAACATCCTCTCGTGGTGGGATAGGGGCCAGAAAGGTGAAGGATTATAAAGCTGTGCTGATGCAGATTGGATTACTCTATTATCCAGAGCCTCCTCATTTTCCCAGGAGATCGTACATGTTTCTAATCCTCCAAGGCTGTTTTTCCTCTGCCTCTGTGTTATCTGCCATTTTGGCTAGAGGGAGTGTTTGTCTGATTCTTATAGTTTGTGTTACCCCGCTCCTATACACCATCACATTATTTGGCCTAGAGAGGGGCTTTGTGCTTGTCCAATCTGGTTATTTTATAGTCAAGTGCATTAGAGGTGTTTTACACAGACACAAACATGTAATTAGCGTGGAATAGATTCTGTGATACAGAAGGATGGCTTCTTAGGCACATTAAAACATGAGGATACTCCTCAGTTGTTCAGGAATGCTAATTCATGAAAAACTTGGTCAGGGTCGTTAATCTTCGGTTAATTTACTGCGTTACCAAAAACTGCAGATCAACTTTAAACTTAATGTCATATTGACTTAGTAGGAACTTTAAACACATGCAGGTTGATCTCATCTTTGATAAATAACACTAGTAATTTGAAATTACACATAAACATACCGTATATCTTCCATTAGTAGCCCCGGCGTTTATTCAAAAAATTAGGAAGAAGGAAGTAAAAGAGCAGAAAATCACAGTTAGCAGGTTCGCTAGCCGACAGTTCCAGTTCAGTGTAATAATCCCACTTCGATGGTCGCTGCATCCAGCTTAAATGCCGCTGGTCGTAGATGACGGCTGATTGGAAACAGCTGGCCGAGTGATGAGACGCGGTAGGACCTACGACAGTGCGGAGGGTTTTTTTGAGCGACGTTCCAGTCACACTCCATACCAGTTGGTGGCGGTAATGCACCATTCAGTTGTTTGCCAACCGCCAATAAAAATCGCCAAATTGAAAAAGAAGAAGAAGAAGAAGACAGCGCGGAGGGACTTCCGGGTCAAAGGTCGCCCAGCTACTATTGGAGACCGGCATCTATTTGTCGTGACATGTTTTCAAACCGGCGTTTATTAGAAATGGGCGTCAATAAGAGACAGGCCATTATTAGAAGATATTCGGTATCTAAAAACAGGTGTCTCCTATTCATCATTAAATGCAAAAATATCAAAATACCAGGATATATTTTTCGCTTAGAAAAATTTAAATATAGTCAAAAGCAGGACTGAATTCTCAGATTCGACTGGTTGACTGTGCTTCTGTGATTATTTTTATATGTGGAGGCTCCAGTAGTTTTCTGATGTTAATCTTGGGCTTGGAGATGAATCACATTTTAAATTTTAATTAGGATTTTGCGTTCAGTGATTATGAAAACAAAATAATCTGGATAAACTGATTATCTTTTGCATACTACTACATTATGAAACACTCATTTTTTTCCTCGTTATAAATAAATTGTACTTGTTGTTTTTACAGTGCCACCCCTAAAAGCTCAAACTGTCTTCCTGTTAAGTTCACTTTGAGCCGAGAGAATCTGTGGCCAACAAGAGGAATCGAAAGGAAGTAAATCTTACAAGGTTTTCTTTGAAAGATTTTTAATAGCAGCCTTCAGCTGCCTTTAACTCTCAGTTGCTTACGGTCAAGTTTTCTGCAGTGTAGACAATTTGCTGTCAGTTTCAGCTCTCTGTCACTCATGGCAAATCTACTACAACATTGGCCTCTATTTTCCTCTGCGCCTTGGATTACCTGCATTGGAGGTAGTCCAGAAAGGACCAGCAGCTGCCTTTTGTGAGACTTGCTTTTCACCCGAAAAAATACTCTAGTCAGTGCCAAACTCCTTACCTGGTGACACCCATTATACCTCTTTAAAAAAAATAATATTTTTTTTAAATCAATGCATGATATTTTCTAATTTTAGAAATAATTGTGTTTAAATAAAGATGATTTTAAAAATCATGATCAGGATTTTTGCTGCTGCAGAGGAATCTGCTGTCTTGGGAATAGAAAACAAAACCTTTGCTTTTTCACGGCTTTGAATCGACCAAATATGATGGAGACCGTCTGCTCAGTGTAACTTACTTAATCTTATATTTACTGATTAGATACTCAGGTGTCATCTGAGTGAACTGACATCTGAGGAGCAACAATCTCTTTGTGTATCTCCCACTGGAAACAGAAAATGTGACTGTGGCCTGCACAATCACACTCAAGTTGTATAATCAGTGAAACCAGCTCATTAATCTGCCCCTATCTCTGCGATAAAGTTAAGCTCTGTTGCACTGATGGGTGGTAAAGATGTCTAACCCCCTGCCTGTTCCAGAAAAGCTCGACTCCCCCCTAACAGGAACGGGGAGGTTTGACCGAGGCTCGACACCTGGGGCTCTCTGGCACCGGAACATGCCTGCAGTGATAATTAATGAGAATTACTGTTGCCGAGAGAGGCACTTTGGCAGGGAGGGTAAGAAAATTGGACTGAGAGGGGATCATTGAGACATAATGACTGTGGTGAAGAAGACCGAGATGGAGGCGGTGGGAGGACAAATAAAAAAGACTAATGTGATTATTTTTCAGGTTTCAAGAAGACATACTAGTCTTTGCAGTGGCATGTTTTTTTCCTCTGTTCTCTGAGTGACAAATATATTGGGGGTTCACAGGTGTGCGTCTCATAAATGTCATAATTTATTTAACTTTAGCTTCCAGCTCTGCAAGAGATGAATGATGGCTTTAGAGTGCATTGGTTAGGAGGCTTTTGAGGCATTATGTTCTGACAGGAAAAAAAGTTTCTTCTTTTTTGAACAGCAAAAAAAATCCTCCTCTCTCTACCTCTCTGAAACTCCACTGCATAAAACGCATGCTTAGTCTCTCGTACACTTGAGTGGAGAAAGGAAATGCCTGAGGCTAGACTCAGTGTGATGAAACAGATCCTAGGGAAAAGGCCAGGGAACCCAAGAAAGTAAAAACCAATGCTAATAATTAGTTCGGAGCTAACAGTCGTCAAACTGCAGAGTAAAGTGGACTTTCTCAGAAGCAACGCCGGCCAGATTCTTTTTACTAACACATGAATTATACTCGACTCTCATTTAAGATTAATACTAGATAAAATAGCTTCTTTGAGGAAATAATGCTCATTATTATATTCATTTGCAGCTTTTCGCATTTAACCAACCAGCAAATGCTGAACAATGTTTGTGTCACCAGCTTTTTATTGGGCAGACCTCGTCGCAAAGAATGCAACTTATGCATTTGACTCACATTAGCATAATTTTGTTTATGACTGCCCCTGTGTCATAAACGTGCTTCAAATAACCAGCCATGTTATTTGAAGCACTTTCATTAGGCAATTTCCATTGGGCATGTTTTTGAATTTTTGACCCTGATTTCACGGTTATAAATCTCTTAATTCGGCGTCCTCCTTCTGTCAAGAAGGACAAGAAAAACACTGATATTTGCAGGCTTTTTCTCATTTTAGTAAAACTGAAATTGGAGAAATCTGCTACTATGACATGTTTAGTTGGACTAAAAATCTGCAGACTTTTCACGCACTGGGTTTGGTGTCACTGAATAAAAAGGCACTTTAACCACTCGAGTCAGTGTTTTAGGATGCTGTTAGAAGTGCAGAGAGCTGCTGGAGTCTCAGCTTGAGTAACATTTTTCTTACACATAACACATTTGGACTCACCGAGTGTCCTGCTTTCAAGAACTCACCTGTAGAGTGATGGTGAAGTTTACAAAGCATCCTGCAAATTCACCCATGATTAACAAGCAGCAGTTGTAGTCAAATCCACAGCTGTGCACAGATGGCAGTGATAATTTTCCTGCGCTTTAAAAAAAAAAGAAAAAAAAGAAATCACTGAGGGTGAAGGTTTTGACCAACAGGAGCGTGAGAAAATCTTATAATTCTTAGCTGAAAATGTGCATTTCCTCCTGGAAAGTGTGATTTTAACATTACTTAGCCTCTATGTTCTTCCTAAACACTTCTATTTTTTGTGGTTTATTTGGGTCTGTCATACAGTGAAGAGTTCATGCCCATGTCTGCAGAATATATAAATTACCCAGCCATATAGGCAGTAGCCTTATTGTGCACTGCCACAGTTGCAGACTGTGAATCTTGTTGCATCAATTTGTCTAAAAGAGACAGGACATGGGTCTCTGCAGCTGTTAGAATATGTTAATATTTTCTATTTCTAGTCAGCAAGCTGAACAGGTTTATATAAGTCATCTTGTACAACTTTCTTATTGGGAAACTATGACTTACTTTGAGATATAGATATAACTCATATACAGATATATAACTCTAAAGTTCAAAATGTAGACATTTATGGGAAAGAAGTAGAAAACTGAACAGAAAATGGGGCAAAACAATAAGAAAATGATAAGATAATGATGATAAGAAAACTTCAGAAATGTTACTCCTACCCACCTCTCTTGGTCCTAATCGTTTAGCTTCAGTGGACATTCCCTATTGTACTACAATTGTATCTATTTGAAATACCATATATCTTCCATTAGAAGCCTGTCTCTTTTAAACGCCGGTTTCTAATAAACGCCGGTTTGAAAACATGTCAGAACAAATAGACGCCGGTCTCCAATAGTAGCCGGGCGACCTTCGACCCGGAAGTCCCTCCGCACTGTCTTCTTTTTCTTCTTAAGTTTTATTGGCGGTTGGCAAACAACTGAATGCTGCATTACCACCACCAACTGCTATGGACTGTGACTGGAAAGTCTTTAAAAAAAAAAAAAAAAACCCTCCGCGCTGTCCTAGGTCCTCCCGCGTCTCATCACTCGGCCAGCTGATTCCAATCAGCTGTCATCTACGACCAGCGGCGTTTAAGCTGGATGCAGCGACCATCGAAGTGGGATTATTACACTGAACTGGAACTGTCGGCTAGCGAACCTGCTAACTGTGATTTTCTGGTCTTTTACGTCCTCTTGAGGAGAGTCGGGCGGAGAGAAGTTTCGGGGAGCACCACTCGTGCACTGGGCTACCACAGACAAGGAGACACTCGGGAGCAAAGGAGGAGCACAATTGGGAACTGCATTATTTGTGAACTGTTGGAATACGTTTTGGAGGACTGTAAGTAAACGCGCTTTTCACCTCAGTCTACAAA
>VURO01045474.1:0-11725 GCA_015108175.1 Pelvicachromis taeniatus | reverse complement strand
GTGAGTTTAGGTGGACGGCCTTGTCTTGGTAGGTTTACAGTTGTGCCATACTCCTTCCATTTCTGAATGATCGCTTGAACAGTGCTCCGTGGGATATTCAAGGCTTGGGAAATCTTTTTGTAGCCTAAGCCTGCTTTAAAATTCTCAATAACTTTATCCCTGACCTGTCTGCTGTGTTCTTTGGACTTCATGGTGTTGTTGTTCCCAATATTCTCTTAGACAACCTCTGAGGCCGTCACAGAGCAGCTGTATTTGTACTGACATTAGATTACACACAGGTGCACTCTATTTAGTCATTAGCACTCATCAGGCAATGTTTATGGGCAACTGACTGCGCTCAGACCAAAGGGGGCCGAATAATTACGCATACCCCACTTTTCAGTTATTTATTTGTAAAAAATGTTTGGAATCATATATGATTTTCGTTCCACTTCTCACTTGTACACCACTTTGTATTGGTCTTTCACGTGGAATTCCAATAAATTGTATTTATGTTTGTAGCTATAATGTGACAAAATGTGGAAAAGTTCAAAGGGGCCGAATACTTACCAACAACCTGTACCACTGTACAGGTTGTTGGTAACAAGTATTTTATGGCATTGAGTAAAAGCACCTTATTTCAGCATCACTCTGTCCACCTTTAGCTTGAGTCAAATCTAAGATGAATACCAGCTAAAAATGAGGATATACACAGCCTTATGAGGCCAGTATCCTAAGCCCCAGATAACAAGGCTGGGTCCTGCTGTTAGTGGTCTGTAATCGGATCACTACATGATGTTGTGATGTTTAAATTCAGTTTATCTTGTATTTCAAGACAGCTGCATTGGACTGGATTAATGCAGTTATGACGAACCTAAAAGCTTTTTTCTTGAACATTTTTAAATACACTTCTTTTATGTATTCTTTAACCTGCTGAAAACTCGGTGTGCCATAAGCCTAAAATATCCTTATATAGTATATTTAGGAAGAGTAAACATCACAGTTGCAGTTTAATCTAATGCTTCTTGCAGTACAAAAAAAATGTTAGTTTCCAACTTTGCGCATGGTACAATTAATTCAGGCTCTATGGTAAAACATAAAGTGCTTAGTCCATCAATAATTTGTGAGAATGAACAACTCTTAATTCCATCCTATCCCTTGTGGGATATTTAAAACGGACTTATTGTGCTAATTTCATTATATTACTGTGAGCCTTGATGCTGGTTCTCAATTCATTCAGTGTCTAAAATAAACTGTTTTAGCTCCTCCCTTTCTTTCTTTCTTTCTTTCTTTCTTTCTTTCTTTCTTTCTTTCTTTCTTTCTTTCTTTCTTTCTTTCTGTCAATCAGTCATTCAGTCATTCAATTGGCTGCCCCTTGCAACCAAAAATGTTTGAACAGGTGGTAGTTGGGGATGATTACAGCCAGAACTGTTTGCCTGCGATGACCTTTTGCCTGCAATAAGGGATATCCACTCCCATTTTGATCACACAGTACAAAAAACTGCCCGAAGCTGAGAATTTACAGCAGTTGGAAGCAATGGATTACACCTACATATGCTGGTATCAATATTTGAAACTTTTGCTATGTTTAATAGGAACATACATCACTGTTACAGTATACTACAGAAACTAATTAAAAAGCATGCGCTCACACATGACATCTGAGTAAATGGGTAAATGACGGCCATAAGAAGTTTCAGTGGCAAGTTTTTCAACTAAGTCCAATGCAATACATGCCTTTTTCTTGAACCCAGAGGGAAATTTCTTAGTTGATATTCTGTGGTCTTTTCATGTTTTCCAACTTCATAAAACATGCATTCTGTACTGCCATGCATGGAGCACGCTGTGCTGAAAAATTGCTCTTAAACTTGTTGGTATGCATGGAATTTGCAGGACTGTGACTGCAGATTCTGAAACCAATTATTCAAATAGCTGCCACTGTAACTGGCAGGGCAAGCGTGTCGAGAACAAGGGAAAGAAGCATCTCAGAGATTCATAATAAAACGTGCCCTCCCTATGCAGTGGATTTCCATTCTGAGATAAAGTCTGTGTCCTTGGTTTGGAGTTTTAAAATCCGTCATATCAGGGATGACTCGAAACTAAGATGCTGATCTGGAATAAATGAAGGTCTGCCCTATCTTTCGCTTCCTGGTATCACAGTGGAGCTTTTCCATGATGCTGTTTTTATGTTCAAGGATGTGGAATGTGATGCCAAGTTAAACTGAGCCTCTATTGCTTACAAACAGAAATTAACATAACAGCCCTCTGCAGCTAAATAGTGAATTAGGGATAGGCTGGATGGATATGTAGGCTAGTCTTTCCACCTTTCCCCACTTCAGACTCTGCAGAAATGTTCAGTGTGATTGAATTATAAGAAAAAAAAAAAGATACTGAATGAGTTTCCAGTAAAGCAGCTTTAGGTTTAGGCTGTTCGATTTCTTCTTTTTTACATAAACAGCTAACTCAAGATGTACTCAAGCACAACCATATAAACAATTTATCCCATTCTGAATGGCTGGCATTTAAAATTCATAGAGCATCTTGTGGCATATTGTCAGAGTTTTGGTGAGAGATGTCCACAGGCCACCCCATTAATCTCTATTAAACAGCCACATCTAGATCTGTGTACGTGGATTGGATGATGCATTTGAGAGACTTTGTGTATTTGCATAAAAACTTGGTCATTCATTGTTTTGTTTCCTGGTGATTTCTAAATGCATTAATACCCCAAACCAAACAAAGCTGACATAGTGAAACACATTCACCCTACCTGAACGCTGTTGTCCAAGCTGCTACATGTCACTGAATCTGCAGTCATAAAATTTCATCTTTGATTACTCAAGTACCAACATCTGCATAATTATTTCACTGCGTGCCCTTCATACCGCGTGAGCATGTTCTCATTAGTGATGATATATTGGTTTGACATCTCGCTTAGTGAGGACGGGTAGATTGGAAGGCTGTGATTGAAACCTTAATGAATGATTCATAATCAGAAATGAAATGTACATTTTCATTTGGGAATCTGCAATCATTAGCTGGACACCTCATTAGCCGGACAGCATTTCTACATTTGGAAGAAAAAAAAGTCGCAATTTCTATGTAGAGGTCTTGATTGATTGTACCTGAAAATGTCTGTAGGCACTGTTAAAATATAATCCATATTTTTTTGCAAATTTCCAGTTGAAGTACTTCTTTCCTCGCCTTGGATTTAAAGAGTTACGTTGCTCTTGGATTTGAGGTTCTACGCCACATCATTTCTACTCTACTTCATTTTTCTTGTTTGAAGCCATCTTGCTACTGGACGGTTGTTTTGAGCGGAGGATTGTTGTTTTGTGCAAAACAAACAGATGGGCCGATGACTTGACCTACTTCTTCATCTGGACTTTTCTGAGTAGAAAAAAAGGAAAACTATCAAGAAGAGTGAAAATACAGTGCTGTGTAGATGAATGCAAAGCATATATTATTATATATATTATTATTATTACTTCTTTTTTTTTAGTTAACCTCCTTTATTTGAGCGTTTACTTCACTGGTTTATACTCTTTTGACCTTTAATTGGAGCCAACTTGAGTTTTTCCTCTATTCTCAGGTGGTTTTTGATTATCTTAAATGTGTCTGACCTCACAGGCCAATAGGTGGGTCAAAACCGTAATCAGCCTCAAACAACAAAACATTTCCCAATTGGCATTCCCACACTTAAGACGTGTTATTTTGGGTAAATCTTTCATGCAAACAGTGTTCTGGTCAGAAAGACAGAAAGAGAGAGGTGTAGATATTCCAACAGTTGTCCAGGGCTATAACAAATTTCCTTTGTGTGCTGTGTGACTGGAGCTTCTTGGACTTGTAATAAGTGACCCATGTCGTAAGAACTATGGTCAATATGACAGAGGCCTATCGACCGTGAGAGCTCGATGCTTTAAACCCATAACAGTGAAGGAAATTGGCTGTGTTAAGGCGTGACATTCAGATCATGATCAGGAGTATTTTCTATTCAAAGCTTATTTCATACTGCCCACGTTTCTGATGCCAAGCTGAGCCTACAGAGGGAGTTCATTTGGAAAGATGTAATGCTTTCATGTGGTTTATTTTAATGCTACTGCTTATCTGCTTATCCTCTGAAGGATGATTAAAAATACTGAATTACCAGCATTGTTGAAAATGGGAAAGACCCACATGTTTTCAGCTGTGTTGCACTTTGGACCTCAGTTGGAACATCTCACCATGGAAGTAAAGCTGTTGCCTCATCTCCTTTGCTTGGTAAATGTAGAGCAACGCTCAGTTTGCACCTCTGTCTTTGCAATGAGACAATATTCGTGCCATACGCCACATTGGGAAAATACATTATATTCTCATTTGTGCTTTCATTCATATGCCCCCCTCCCCATTTTTTTTTATGGAATGTTCATTGTAACCGTGGATGTGATTCAGCTGTGTAGGTCAAACTGCCTTTGTTTTCAGATACGAAACTGATTACATGAAAGGCCTCCGTATTTTTCCCACATGTGGTTAAGAGTTACCCGCGGCAGCATCTTCTCTTCCCACGCGTGTTTAACAATACCAGGAAATGTGCTGCAAACTATTGCGACGACTGGCTTTTTTTTTGGGGGGGGGGGGACCACTTTCCTGCCGGAGAAATGTAATGTTTGCACATACTGGACATGAATAGGAAATCGTATCCTCTGCCCTGAGGCTGTACAGGTAAAGGGCTAATGTACACGTGACAATGGAAGAAGCAACTTCAGCTACGCTACGACCGAGTGCTAGGCAGTACCATGCGCTGTCCATGGTGCTGAAATACTTCCTTAGTTACTCCAATTAATGGCTTTGAATCCAGTGTTTTCCAAGTATTTTATATATTTATTATTATTATTATTATTATTGTTCACAACAACAACAACAACAACAACAACAATAATAGTAAGAATAATATTTCCTCTCAGTTTTCATGGGACATCCTCATACACAAGCATGTGTGTTTCTGCGGTCGCATTGTTTATGAGATATTCCACTAATTCCAGGTTCCTATGATTGTGTTTAACATGTCCATCCATCCCAGGTTCTGTATGTGTTGTTTGTTTATCAATGGGAAATCCTTTTTGGTTTTCAGGCTGACGCCAAAAATATAAGAAGTACTTTTGATGTCACTTGCGACAGTACAATTGACAGCTACGAGTCTCCACATGCAGCTCATAGATTTTAACTGGCCTGCTCCATGCATGTCTGACATGTGGCCTGTCTCTTACACGTAAAAACCCAGTAAATCACCCTTGGCTGTCAGGCCTCCGACGAGTCTGTCCTGCATAAAACCTATTCAGCCTTCCCACCACCCTGCTGTATATCCGTCTCACCCTCCTCCCCTTCCCTTTCTCGTTTCCTCTCCTCCTCCACATTCAGTGCTCCCTCTTGCGCGTACGGTGAGCAGCAGCAGCGGCAGCAGTAAAGGCTTCAGCGCTTCTCTGACGCACCATCGGAGAGGAGATTCACAGTCCCACAGGCTGTCAACGCAGACGCTCCCGACATCTCCTCCCCGTCCTCTGCGGTCAAGCTTTCAGCATCAGCCCTGTTTGTTTTTAGTCTCCCTCCCCCCCCATCTCTCCCCCTTATCTTGAAATTTGTCTGCCTGGGCGCCGTGTTTGGTGGGGATGCCCACAGTTGGCATCTCTTGGCTGGGAATTTACTTCGGAGGTGATTTTGTATCTGCAAGAACTGTCAACGCGAGTGATTAATTTGTATCCCGAAATTACCAGATTTTTTTTTGATTTTTTTTGGGGGGGGGAGGGGGGGACATCCTTCAGAACATTTTTTGTTCTTTAGACAAGAGGTTCACGTTAAAGGTGAAAAGGGGGGGTTGTAGAATGAGAGGGTTGTTTGGACAGGAGATCGTTTGGATGACGGACACCGAGAGGCAGTAGCTCTCCCTCTGCAAAGCGAATCTCTGCGCCCTTGGAATATTCTCACAGAGGCACTGTTACACAGTAGAAATATTTTCTCAGTTTGCTGTCGTAATCCACGGGACGAGTTTGCCCACTGCAGGGGCTGCTGCGGCTTTTGCGTCTGTTCTGTTTTGAATCCATATCTCCTTGACGGGCGGGCGTGTGAGCATCCCGGACGAGCCCGAATTTGCGATGCCCGAGCAGTGAGGGCACAGTGGGATTTCATTTGGTCACCCTGCACAGTAGCATGGCTCCAGCCCGGAGGGACTGCAGCGGCTGGGAGATGTTCCTCCCGACGGGATGCCTGCTCCTCTCTGTTTTGCTATTTCACCCTGCTCTAACCAAGGTGTGTAACGACCGCACCAAACACGGACAGGACAACAGCTGGTTCACCAGGGACGGGGAAAACTTGCCCATAATGGTTCTTATGCCCATGAACGAGTCGGCCCTGATGAGTAGCATCAGCCAAGGAATCGAGCCGGCGGTTCAGCTGGCCATCCAACACATAAGGGAGTCCGGGAAGTACTCGTTCTCACTCATCACCAAAATATACGACACCGAGGTAAACATGCAGACTAAATCTGTTCACTAAGCTGCCGCCGGCTGGCTCGGGCGTGCTTATAACGTTTGTATATGGCTTGTATGTGTGTATGTGCCTGTGTGGGGGCGCGCGCGCGAACAGTCAGCCTGTGCACGTGTGTGTGTGTCGCGCGCATTGCCCCGCAGAGCTCCACAGAGTGTCCCTCCAAAGGGGGAACGCTGGGTTCTGCTATGCTTGGCATCTGCGGAGCCTCGTTGTTTTTGGCGCGGGTGTTTTTTTCTTCTTCTTCAGTGCGCAAAAGTCAACTATAGGGCTGTCCTCCCCCCCCCCCCCCCACACACACACACACACACACACACACACACACCTTTCCTGCTGCTCATCTTGTCACCAGTTGGCATGATTTCGCTGACATGAACTTTTCGCTCTCATTCATTCCCTTGCCTCAGTCCACATGAATCAGCATCCATTTGTGTTGAACAGCTGCCAAACAGTTGCCAGCTAACAATCAGCCGCCATCAGCGCCAAATCATCATTACTGAAAAATTGATGCAGACAGCGGAACATTTTGAGGAGCGTGGATTCAATCCAATTTTTGAAAATCAGCGATGGTGCCAAACTACAACTCATCCTTTGTGAGTCCATAGTTACTTTATCTTCCTGTCTGTTTTCAAGGCTTGTGATAAACTGTCACAGCATAAAGCAATTACATTAATCCCATCAGCCAATGTGCCAAAATCCCCGCACCAGCATCACATATCCAGATAGTGAAGTTTAGAATGGGACAAGGGCAAAACTAAAGACATGAATGACTTCCAAAAGTCTTTTCTTCACCAAGTATGTGCACTTGACCTCTAAATAGAAATAACCTCATGGTTTAATAACACTATGTGGGTTTAAAAAAAAGAAAAAAGAGTAGCATACCAACATTGAATTTAAGCCTGTTGCAGAGCAGAGGGCTTCCATGCCTTGGTGAATGTGTTTGCTTCCCAATCCACATATTTAGGGAAACATCATCTCTGGATATATTCTTAACCCACACAGCATGAGAGGTGGATGTAGAATGTGGACTTAATTAAGCCCAAGCACCAAGCAAGTCCAATCCAATTACATTTAATTCAAAGAAAAAGATCTAATGTGGGACTGGCTAAAAAAAAAATCTGGCGTGGCCTCGTCTCTCCCAAATGGATTTAAGGAGGCGCGACCAAAGTGTGTGAAATTGTGATTATCCTCAGATCTGTGCATCTTAGCTCAGAGTTTGGTACGTTTGGTAAACACGGGCAGTGTTATAACGAGTGCTCAGATCAGGATAAATGTGATACACGTTTATCAGGAAGTGTACAGGAGCTGAAGTTATGTTGTCAACACTAATTGATTATCTGTCAGCTGTTCAAACATAAATGCATCTGTGCAGAGCCTGTCTTCTTAAAAATCTATCGACTGATCGCCGTGTACGACAGATGAGGTTTGACGTGCATATTTGTCATGTGTCCAGTACGAAGAGTCTCCAGCAACCTTTAGGATACGTGGGCATAGACTGTAAATAAAAGATGGTCTAAGAATTTTGACCTTCCCCATTTTGGTGTTTTTGGAAGGGGACCCGTTACCAACAGAAGGGTAATGATAAAGACAGCTACGTGATTGCCACTTAGATTCATTTGGACTGTCTCACTCCACAGAAACATGTACTGTCTATGAATGTTTATGAGTGCACTGCAATATTTTAGTCAAACTAGTTGTGACCTTACACACACACACACACACACACATCGTCAGTGTCCGTCTCTCTTGTTCTGCAGCAGGGCAGACTGGTACACAACATGCTGCTACTCATGTGTCTCGTGGACTAAACTTTGACACGTGCGCTCATCTTGCTTGTACTGCTGAACAGTCCACAAAGCTCCTCCTCGTGGATCACCCACAGTGCCAGCTGTTTGGTTCAATTCTACACATACTGCCACTGGATGTGTGTGCTCATCAATGCTACACCCACAAGCATTGGCGTGATATGCATGACTGCCAACTTTGATCCACTTTGTGGTTCCAAGTGGACAGGAACCAAAATCTCCTGGGTCCCCAAAACCTGTGATTTAAGCCACCGCTGATCCCCCGTCAGGATCGCGGGTCTAGTACCGCAGGCATCCCTGCATTAAAGCACCAACACCAAAGGACACATGTGTGTTAAAAGGAGAAGCAGGTGGCATTTTACAAACCAGCCTTATCTTACGCCCTGGCATGAGAATGAGTTGATCTTTCAGAGCCAGTCCAAAAAGACGTTGGTTAGTTCGGTCTCAGCTGCAGCTGTTCTGTCAAGGTTCCCTGCATTTGCTTCTATGAAGAAAAGAGATCCATGGAAAGTGAAAATGAGTTGGACATCTCCCATCATTTTCTCTGTAGAAAGGGAAAACTCATCTCAAGCATCCGAGAATAATGACTGTCACGGATGACGACTCAGAGATACAGCCTGGTAAATGCTAACGAACAGAGAAAATGATTGAGAGAGAGAAGAACCTACTTGCTACTCTAACACGGCCAGCTGGCTGGTGGCGACGCCCACATACCGCTACACTAAACCTAGCTACAAGATGAGGAGTTCTCACCTCGATAATCTTGAACGCGTGATTTGTAGTCACACTTCAAACGCCTGTGTTATTCGTTTCAGTTGATTTTAGGCTTTCTGAGTGGATGAGGATGACATCGTGTGACCTATAATTTAAGGTCTGCTCCATTGAAGCAGCTTCTGCTGTGTTCACACAGTGTGTGTTCGGTATATGTGTTTGTTCATGTTGAACTGCCAGAGGACACACTGTGTACTATTTCGCCTTAACTGCAATGTTGCTCTCAGGGAATTAGAAAATAAAGAACCATGAAATCCTCATTTATGCCTTTGTTTATTTTTAGTTGTTTCCTTGCCCTAAAATGTGACAATGTGTGGCTGGAAGAATTGAAGTAAAAAGTGAAAACAAAGGGTCTGACAGAGGAAAATACTCAAAGTGTTTGCATCAAACAAGAGCTCACAAAAGGCTACTTCTACCTTCAAAACCTGGATCACATCTCGAAGCTTGAAATGTGAGCAGCGGGGGAGAAATACAAAATAAGCAGAAGTGAAACTGTGTTCCATGACAAGTGACATTCCTGCTGTGTAAAACACTGAAAAACATATCCTGTAATTGAGAAAAACATAGACGTAGCCTCAGTCAGTTGCAAAGCAATGTGATTCAAACAGTGTGCGATACAAGCCTCGGGACCGTGATGAGCTCTGCAGAGAATGTCAGCAAGAAAATTGGTTTAATCTCCGTGTTTGAGCCTGGAAATACTGCCTTCCTCCGATTGCAGGGGCGAGTAGTTACACCTGTACATTACTGCCATCTAGTGGACAGACAAAAGATGGCAGGCAGATGCAGACGTACCAGTTCTGTATAGGTGTTATGATCTGACACGTGGTTTTAGTATTGATATTCTGTAAATGCATTAAATACATCAAACACATATTGGATGTATTTTATAAGATATGATTAAGAACTGTTTGAAAATACTAAAAACGAATTGTGTAAAAATAAGGGGGTCGAACCTAAAAAGCCTATAATTGATGTGTTTCCTCCTTTGTTGTTAAGCATTATTTTAATAAGTGTTATCTGCGATCTGCAAAGTGGTCTGAATCAGGTCCCCTGAGATCGCTTGCTTTTGCCTCCACCCTACGGGAAATCGCAGTATTATTCTCTCGCGCTGGCAAATACTGCAAATTTTGGTCTCATTTGCTAAATTCTGAACACATTTTAATGAGCACCAAACAACAGCGTTGTGATTTTCACTATTCACAATAATTAGTCAAATAAAAAATAAAAAAATCCTTTGAACTTTTCTTATATATGGATACTGTTTCTGGGTCAGCTTGTGTTGATTAAATGTGCTATCGGCTACAAAGAATTGACGTAACAGTCAACAACAATGATCCATACATTTTCATAAAGCATGTTTGAGGTGTATTCCAGCCATTCTCTGCGGCTTATCCCTGTCAGGGTCGCGGGGAGTGGGGTTAGAGCCAAGAGGAGATTACTTCTCCTCATTTCTTTAAGTATCTCTTCACATGCATCTGTCTGTCAGGCTGGGCCTGCTCTAGATCATGTTTCATGTTTTGACACACACAGAATCCTCTTTTTATGCCTGTCATGTTATGATTTGGATTCTGTACAGGAAATCAGGAATAACTGACTCTGGACTTGTACTATTCTACAGATCATCTAGCAGTGAACATTATGTGGATTTGAATGACTCTTATAAAAAAGTATCTTTAAAAACATTGTTGATCCCGAGGGGAACCAGAGCGTCCATGAATGGCCACGTGGTTACACCCAAATTCATCATTGTAGAGTTTGTTGATAATGAAGCATCTCGCGGAGCTACACACGTACACATGTACACACGTAAACATTTAACTTTGAAAACTGTGATACTGAATTTATCAGTATGTACGCTGAAGGACACACCTGCCTGGCCAAACTATCCCAATCCCATATTCAGAGGGGACAATAAACCAGAGCGTAAAATCAGCTGAGACAAGCAACAGGACACCACTTGAAGGACAGGTCACTCGCTATATCCATCCATCCATCTTCTTCTGCTTATCCGGGGCCGGGTTGCGGGGGCAGCAGCCTGAGCAGAGAGGCCCAGAACTCCCTCTCTCCCCCACCTATTCCAGCTTGTCCGGGGGAACACCAAGGCGTTCCCAGGCCAGCACTTGATATAACGCATGAGGATTTTGGTACAGTCTATACGTCGTTCTGCTTCAACCAGGAGGCTGATGAAGGACATTCAGGGATTGCGTCGTTAATTAAAACTGGAAACCAGTTTAAAAAATCCACTGCCTCGCACCATTAATTTCATCTGTTACTCTGTTTTTGATTCAGTAACTGAAATTTCAACTAGTGCTCCTGGACTGCTTCTAACCATCAACATGAACATGATGGAATTACCGTATATCTTCCAATAACCCCCGGTATCTTTTAAACGCTGGGTTTGAAAACATGTCACGCATAAATAGACGCCGGTCTCCAATAGTAGCCGGGCGACCTTCAACCCGGAAGTCCCTCTGCGCTGTCTTCTTCTTCTCCTTTTTAAATTTTTTTGGCGGTTGGGAAACAACTGAATGGTGCATTACCGCCACCAACTGGTATGGAGTGTGACTGGAACGTCGCTCAAAACAAAAGCTAGCGAACCTGTTAACTGTGATTTTCTGGTCTTTTACTTCCTCTCCTGGAGAGTTGGGCGG
>VURO01045473.1:0-11225 GCA_015108175.1 Pelvicachromis taeniatus | reverse complement strand
CAAGGCAGCTAAGGGAAGTCGGCAAGTCAGATCCATAACTTCAGGATAAGGATTGGCTCTAAGGGCTGGGTCGGTCGGGCGGCGGTGCGCGGCCCACTTTGCGGGGCTCTTCCGAGGCTGGTGGAGCAGTCGCTCCGTTGCCCTCCACCTGCAAGGCGGGCCGTGCACCACCGCTACTCGCAACTAGCCCGCTGGCTAGCGCAACTAGCCCGCTGGCTAGCGCAACTAGCCCGCTGGCTAGCGCAACTAGCCCGCTGGCTAGCGCTACTAGCCCGCTGGCTAGCGCTACTAGCCCGCTGGCTAGCGCTACTAGCCCGCTAGCGCACCTGCGGCTTTTAGTCTGGTGCGGCTAATGTATGAACAAAATATGATTTTTTTCATAATTTCAAGTTGTGCGGCTAATATTCAGGTGCGCTCTGTAGTCCGGAAAATACGGTAAGCTAAAAGCTGCAGTTGCTCTGACGTCCACTTGAGGCACTGCAGTCCCCGTTTGTTGGTGTTGCCACTGTTGCAGGATGTGAGGTCATGGAAGTGGACGGCACGGGAACAGCACGCTGAAGATGGGAGAATTTTGCTCCTGCTGGTGCTCCTGTCATTGCAACTGTTGTTACTCCCGTCGTTGCTCCTGCTATTGCAACTGTTGTTACTCCCGTCGTTGCTCCTGCTGTTGCTCCCGTCAGTGCTTGTCCCCCGTCTCTGGTCCACAGTGTTGCACCATGAAATCCTCGTGTGTGGGTAATATTTGGATTTCACAGATGAAAAACTGCATTGAAAATGAACTGTAGAATAATAATAATAATAATCGACCATCCCATTTATACGTGTGTGTTCTGGTTGCTTTAATACAAGCAGAGGTCACTTTAACATTGTGGTGTTCACCATCCTCTTGGCTCCTGCCATTGTTGAAGCTTGTGATTCTCACCAGTGTCGACTGTTTCTTATAGTTAAGTGAATGAAGCTAAACTGAATAATTGAATTGCGGCACTGCTGACCTAATCTCTTGGTGCTGCTCAATAAAACAGGTTTTTTTCTCATACTGATTTTCTGCTAATAAGTACAACATTATGTCCTCAAAGATATATCACTGTGAATGTTTCCATGTGATTACAGATTCATAGAAACAACAGTGTCTGCGTTACTGACTCGAGGTCAAAAATCATTTAACAAAGAAATGAGCACGCCATAGAAGCAGTTTGTCTGCAGCTGATGAAACGATGAACAGGCCTCAAACTCCTTAAGAGGAAAACTAAAGGAGATCAAAGTGAACCTGTGCAGAAACACGACTACACACCTGGCAGTGTCGTGAACACAATTTATGTCTCTGCAGAGGCAGTAACGCCAGCACATGGCCCGGCTGATAACCGCGAGCTTGACAAGAAGAAAAACCACACGACTGCGTCCATGAAGTGACACGGGAACACGTGCGAGGCCAGCCTCATCACACGGGAGCCCACGCGGTAACTCAGAGGGCCGTGAATGAGCTCCAGCAGAGACGCAGTCTGATGTCCGCCAAGGCCAGTCCTCAGCCCGTCTCATACGCTGGCTCTGAGGTTCACACGACATCTCCGAAAACTCCATGACAACAATTAAATTGAGCAGCAACATTTCATGCATTGTGCTTGTGAAATGTTTTGTCTCCAGATTTGGGAAATGCTGTTTTTGTTCCTTGCTCTCCTCGCGTGAGCCTCATCACGCACTGACGCCCGGTCAGCATTTCCATGCACTGGCTCCGCCGGGTGCTTCCTGCTGGGTCACGCCAGCTTCAGCCCTCAGTGTCAGACAAACCCAACGACTGCGTGGAAATAAAACCAGAAAGCAACGATTTAGCACATCTCATTAACCCTTCAGATTGATCACATTTCAAAACAGAGTAAATGAACAATTAATAGAAAAAATATGGTGATTTTCACTTTGGGCAGGCACGCGTGTCACAACGTTGGGTCCATGTTAAACGAGCTTTGGTCCAGAGGAGACGGCCTCGGCTCTGGATCACGGAGGACGCCACGCCGAGCCGTGGGAATCAGTCTTGCAAAGTGAAAGTGTTTAGGAGCCACACCAGCTCAGCCTGTAAGCGTCAGACCACATGACGTTAGAGAGGGGGGGGTCTCTGAGGCGCACGGTGCATTAAAGCCACCCACACTCTGCTGACTCAGCACCTGCCAAGCCTCAAACCTCCTGTGGCATCAACATCAGCACAAACACGGTGTGCCGGGAGCTTCACGCCATGGCTTTCCCGGCCCGGCAGCGTGTATCGTGTAGGTGGCCGTGTGCTCGGCCCACGTGGTGCGCTCTCACTGTTTACCTCCTCAGGTGAAGACGGAAAAGGAGAAACAGCAGTTACACAGTTACATCTGCAGCACCAGTATCTCCATCCTGACGGCCTTACTGGTCTTGGCCGTGATTCGTCACTGAGGACCGCGAGCGGTGGCGCTGAGGGAGTCGCCCTGCAGTCCTTCACGGCTCTGCTGCTGCTGGACTCTGTGGGAGCTCCACTGTGGGAGCTCCACTCAGTGCCGTTTGTGCTGCGGACATTTACTTTGTCCTGACCTCCCGTGTTTGATTAAGCCTGCTGATTTAGCAGTAATATCGGACACAGCGGGAAGCTAATGGCTTCCACAAATACTAAAATAATAATCACAAAGGCTGCATGATGAAGTACAAGTCTGCAAAGCAGCCCGTCTGAACCTGCAGAGTTTATTCTTATGACAGGAAGGAGGGCACACACAGGCATAGGAAGCTCTCCTCTGTGCTCATTCAAATGAACAGTTTCAGCTCACTGTGAACCTCTGACCTCGAGGTCTCGGACGACCCTTTGAGACTTTTTAAGGGGATCAGACCCCAACGTGGCCCCCGGTCTCTGAGGATAAATCTCATTAAAGCTTTTTGAGCTCTGTTCCTCGCCCTGTGATCAGAGGGAACATCAAAGTGTCAGGGAAAGGGGTCTTCTTCTTAAGAGGAGTCAAGATCAGAAACATTTTTATTGGATTGTGCCTCCTCGCCTTTTCAGAGACGCGCTAAATGATCGAGTTTAAATGGGAAAATAACCCTTAATGAGAGGAGGTTTGTGCTGTAAACCCAGCCCAGTGGTGGGATTACAGCCCCGTGGTGGGATTACAGCCCCGTGGTGGGATTACACCTGGAGATCATTTGCAGAAAATTAAGAAATGACACAAAACTTTGAGCTAATAAGCTGCTCCGTGTGGGGAAAATGCCCAGACTCATCGTTTCATTTTTCTTCCACACTCGCAGGCCTTTTACTTTCTCTTCTTCTCACTCCAGCAACATGAGGTTGACGTGAAGATGGTTCCTTGCAGATGTCTGCCCAGGTTCTCGGTCTATGAGTCATTCGCGCTTAAAGGGTTTGAGACGAAGGCAACTCGACTTGCTTTAGCGTTTAACGTTCACATACATGTCCTGATGATGGTGGTGCCTGAGGTTCCTTCCTGAAGGCCCATTTAGGACACGCTGTAAGTTCCTCCTTCGAGCTAATGCTCCCCGCCTGCTGCTGTAGGCTCCTGATAACTGGAAGTTGGTGTTTCCGTGGGTGGTGGGAGTCAAAGAGCAGGTCCTAGTCTGTGTGTGGAGGTTTCTTTATGTTCAGAGCTCTGTCCTGCTCAATGAGCACAGCACAGTGCAACAACAGTGAGCTTGATCCACGGAGAGGATGTGTTCATCAAATCCTTAAATGAGCACACCATTCTCAGCCATTACAACCAACCCAGAGGACGTGCAAAGTAAAGCAACACCAAGCAGGATTGTGGCACCTGGGTCCAAATCCAAAGCAGTGGATCAGTTTCTGTCCAGCTGTTGAAAAATGTGTCGCGGTGAGAGAAAAATCAGGTGATGCACACATCTTTATTTCTGCTGTAATGTTGGACCTTTTTAACGTGGGAGTTGTGCTGGCGCCTCTGCTGGACACGAGAGGAACTGCAGCCGCTGGCTTCAGAGCGGCGTGATCGATGCAGACTGGTCTTAGAGAAATTAAAAGCAGGCGACCTCTCGGCACCTTGTATCATGCTGCTGGTGGTATTTGTGCGTTTTTGAATCTCATCCTGTTGTGCATTCAGGTCTTTGTCATCACTCCCACTCGAAAATGCAAAACTGAGGAGAAGTGAGTGGGAGCTGTACTCGGTTCACGCTCGAATGCCGCTGAAGGTGAAACTACGTCTCTAATATATTTCTAAACTAAAGGCTTCATTGTGCGGACAGAAAAATGAACAAGTGCTGATCTAACGCTGAATTTTTGACTGAGGATATCTGATGTGTTCACGCTCCCATTAGCATCCCTGACACCGTATACACCTCGTAACTGGTACCAGATCAGTTCATTGAAAACATGAATGTGATGTAATAATTAGTACCTGGATGATCGCGTGCTCTTCTGACTGAGCTGGGGTTTATGTACCTGTGCGGTCCAGCAGTTATGGATGTCGCTGACTGAGAACGTGTTGACTGATGGCGAGCACATTTAATGTCCAGTTCCAGCACAGTCTGTTGACCGTCTGCAATGACACCCAGCTGACCTCTCCCTCCACACATTTGTCACGGCTCCATTACACATCTCACAGAGTGAACCAGTGTAAACCTGACCGTCATTTATTCTGGTTGTTGTCTTGTGTGTCGTAGATGGCCCCATGTTAAAGTGTCCAACAGCCTGATACACTAACTGTTTTGGTCTATATAGATCATTTCCCTTTTTATTTCAATTGTGTTAAATTTGCATCATTAGGGGCGTGGTCTCTTTCACTGACAGGTGGATGGTGACACAGGTGGCTGCAGCTGTCTGCTGGAGTCCCTGAGCTGGTCCTCTGGACCATGTTTTTAATACAATCATCTGACCGATAATGTGGCTGCTGTGCACTTCACTGTAATAACAGAGTGTCTAAGAAGTGTTTTACCAGGATGTTACCGAGCAATTCAATTCAATGTTATTTATATAGCGCCAAATCACAACAACAGTCACCTCAAGGCGCTTTACATTGTAAGGTAGACCCTACAATAATACATACAGTGAAAAACCCAACAATCATATGACCCCCTATGAGCAAGCACTTTGGCGACAGTGGGAAGGAAAAACTCCCTTTTAACAGGAAGAAACCTCCGGCAGAACCAGGCTCAGGGAGGGGCGGGGCCATCTGCTGCCACCGGTTGGGGTGAAAAAAGGAAGACAGGATAGAGACATGCTGTGGAAGAGAGCACAGCAGCACGGTGGTGCCGTGGTTGTAGCACTGCTGCATGTCAGCAGGTAGATCCTGTGAAATCAGACGAGACCGGCCGTTCTCGGGGTGGTACAGGCATATGGTGTCTCCAGCTTCGTCCTGCAGTCCAAAGCTGTCCATGAGGATCACTGGTGTTTCTAAACTGGTTGTAGTTGTGAATGTGAGCATCAATGGTGACCTCGATCTCACGAATTCAGCTTCTCATACATTTCTGTCGACTTCCTGCTTAAACAGTTTCTGCTGTTATTCTCAGGTGTGTGTTCAGGTGAGTGTAGCAGTGATTGTGTCTCTCCTGCCCGTCACCGTCATCGCTGTGCTGCGTGTTTCTCCTTTTATTTAGTACCCGTTGAGATGCCCGTGTGTTTATATGTAACTGAAGTGAGCTGAACTTCTGTGATAACACTTTCTCTCCCACTCCGTGTTTCTGTCTGGCGGCCTCGGCGCGCCGGCGAAAACACTGCCAGGGAATGATGAGCATGCCGCCTCCCCTGCAGCCCCCCTAATCCGCCCCAATCTAATTTAGATTAGCGCCGAACGTTCCCTCAACATTCTCTGAGCTGCTGATATTACAAACATGGCACACGGAGCTCGGGAGTGTTCGCTCGGAATGTCAAGATGATCCCCGCTCGAGGGCCGGGCTGTTTGTTCGCTCCAGTGTGTGTGTGTGTGTGTGTGTGTGTGCTTCACTGGCAGGTTTGGAGGTGATTGATCCCTCAGTTCTAAGAATTGATGCTGTTTTAGTTTTAATGTTTCCTGCTGGTCATTTTTCTCTGACTGGATGAGATTCTCACTGAGGGCCACGAGGAAATCAAATCATAGGGGCGACTGCACTCCACTGCCACTTTATTAAGCACAGCTCTTCTTTTCAGCAAGTTCTGTAGCAGCAACTCATTTAGACATGCAGACGTGAAGTAGACAACCTGCTGACGGTCAAACTGAGCATCAGAAGATGGAAGAAAGATGTTTTTCCTGTGGCATGGACGAGCGAGCCTGCCCGAGTGTTGCTGCCGACCATGTCCATCCCTTTGTGAATAGATCACAAATAGATTATTGTCGTAGTAAAACGCCGTTCTGTGCGTCTGTGCGCGTCGGCGCCGCCTGTGCTCTTCCCATGATTGTTGAAAAACCCGTGCAAAGCACAGCTCCCGTGCTCCCTCACCTGTTACCTTCTGACCAGGTGATTGCACTGAAGGAAGTTCAGGTTTTCACGCCTCGTTCGGTGGCCTTCCTGCTGCACGCCATCAGCGCGTCTCCGCCGCAAACTCTTGTGTGACTGCAGATGTGCGCCTCTCCATCTGGACCTGACTAATCTCTTCACCGACCTTGGCCGAACACAAAGGAGCTTTCATTCTGAGCTCGGCGTGGCCGTCACATCTCGGCGAGCGCCGAGACTTTCCTCCCGTCCTGCTACACCTCTCGCCTCGCTGCCCGTTCCGTCGCCTTGAACGCGGAGAATCGGTATTTGTCCTGAAAACCGCTCTAGCACATTCCCACACGCTGGGTGTTCAGCAGAGACAGGCCGTTGTCTTTGCTGTTGGATGTGTGCGGATGCGTTTTGTGAGGTGAACCTTGAGTTTACGTGCAGATCCTGTTCCCGACGTCGTAATCCTTCATTCTGCTTTCCTTTCCAACTCTCTGCACTTTGATTGTCTCTGCGGCGTTGTTGTTGTTTTCCGCGTCCTCGCCGCGGCTCTATCCGTCACCTCATCTCCCTGCCCGTCGTTTCATTTCCTCTGCTCGCCCCTCTCTGCCTCTCATTCACAGCTGACTGGAAAGCCTATCGCCCTGCCGCGACACATCAAGAACTGATTCTGTATCTGATAAACGATGACCGTGCGCGCTGCCTTGATGTACGGACTCGTGTCAATAGACTTGCTCTCGCCTCTTCTTTTCTTTCTGGTTGGTGCCCCCACCGCACAGCTCATTTCCTCTCCTTCCTTTAAACATGACCCCACGTGCACGAGCGTTTCACCAAACAGATGCAGGAAAGTGTCATTCAAAGCCTGCAGATTTCATTCTTTTCCTCTCACTACATGCAAACCTGACATTTCTGCTGCATGTTGCTGTTTTAAACATCGTTCCTTTCCCCAAACGGACCGACTGAGTCTTAAAGTGGGTGGTGATGAAGGACGCCGACTCGGGTTCAGAGTCGTGTAAGACGAATGACCTTTTCAGACCTGGGCGGGATCCTCACTGCGCTGTAATAAAAGCTTGTTGCAGACGAGAGAGGTTTTGCCTTCTGACATGTTCAACAAGCTCGATCTCACTTAGAGTCCAGCCACAGCTCCTCATCACGACGATGTCATCTCCCCAGGAACGAAGCGCAGGCCGGTGCTGATGCTGTTCTCACGGACAAGCCGCTTGTTTGTCTGCGACACATCAGGAACAAACCTCGGCTTTGAATCACGTGCGGCGTGCATTTAAGATCAGTTTATTCAAACTCAGCCTGTAGGCTTCCTGTCATGTCGCGGTGTTTGTCTGTGACAGACCCTCGTCACAGGTGAGGTTCACTACTACAGCATCGGTGCACTAAACACGCCGGCAAGAAGAGCAACAAAAGAAGAAAAATGGAAAAGCTCGACAAACCCTCGGCGGCATGACATCCTCACAAGGGGACAACGCCACACAGGCGGTTAGCAAACAGGACGTTTGTGGAAATGAAGAATAAAAAAGCAAAGTGTGAGTTCAGCGTGTGGATGCAGCACTTTCCTGCCGTCGGCTTTACCATCAGTCACTCCTAAATTAATGACACGGATCAGCTGTTGTTGGATTACGAGCCTGAAGACACGGCGGAGTGAACGGTCCCTTTCACAGCAGCCGTTTGAAACTGAAGACCAGGCGCTGGTGCAGAATGAGGCTTGTGTTTCTAATCGTGCCCAAGCTTCTGTCTGCAGGGAGGAGACGCCAAACATGATTTCACTGAAAGCGTCACTCTGCAGGTTCTCCGAGGTTCAGAATCAGAGCTCAAGCTCAGTGTAATGAATCTATATTTTTATCTTGTTTCTCTAAAACTTTGACTTCTACTCAGGAAACAAAGTATCTGAGGCTTCCTTCAAGTGTGCCTGCGTTTGAGGCCGTCTGTGCACAAGTAAGGATTTATACGTTTAAGCATGGGGAATACATGAGCGGGAAACTGCGAGCAGATGTAGACTAAGTGACAGCGTTTGCTCTCCTGCTTGTCTCAAACAAAGCCGTGCTCGGCGTGTTGGTGATAAGCAGGAATCAATGTCTCACACTTTGATAATTCGCTGTTTTTGGAGAGGAAGGCGGCAGAGAGGGAACGGAAGATGTGCTGACACGCAGGAATATGGAGACTGGGGAGTGTCGAGATGCTGGAGCTGGTGTGTCAGCCTTTCTGTCAGCCTGCACGGCGGCTTGTAGCGGAGGGAAAACGTCGGCTCTGCCTCCCAGACAGGCGACGAGGGAAGGAGCGCGACGAGGCAGATGGTGAGGGAGCAGAGAAAGACGCTAACGTGTGGCGCTCGCTCAGAGTTTCTGTAAAAGTCCGTGTGCCTTTATCTGGCGTGCCACTGTGATACAAGAAAATTCATTCATGCTCTTTAAATGCGCCATTATAGCTGCCGCTGAGCTGCGCAGCTCGGCCTTGCCGACGCCCGCTCGGCTCAGGTAGGTGGTTATAAAACACCTACTGGACAGTTAGTCACATTCTCGTCATGTAAAAGTGAACAAAGAAACCTTTGCACAAGGCCATCAAGGACCATGTGAAGCTGGCTGAGTCACCGCCTGGCCCCGCTGCTGGAGGAAACGTTTTCATGCTTGCGCTCAATAATAATGAAATGTTAAACATAATACAGAATAAAGGACGGACTGGGGGATGATGTCCGGGATGATCAGACGAACGCAGTTATCTGCTAATAGCAGCATCCAATCAAAATCCTAGAATTACACTCACCAGAGGTGTGGAGTGCGGGCTTCTTGGACGCATGAGGGACGTTTCAGTCAGCACGAACCTGCAGCCTCGGCCAGCGCTCTGTGGTGCAGAGCGGCCGGCGCTCTCTGTGGTGCCGAGCGGCCGGCGCTCTCTGTGGTGCCGAGCGGCCGGCGCTCTGTGGTGCCGAGCAGGCGTGGCGTTCATGGACAGCGCTAGGTTACGTCAGTTTGACCTGTAGCTGGAGTTGCTCACTGAATTCTACCTTTATGTCAGCTTCACAGAGTGTAGCACACATACATGACATCAGCTTAGATCTCGATGACACATGTTTTGTAAACAGACGACGAGCGGCAGCAGCAGCAGCTCAGCTGATCAGTCTGTTCTCACAGAAAACGTTCATTACAACAGCTGTAACAGCTGTTACAGTTAAAGTTTGTATTTCAGTTTATTAATCTGATGTCATTCGTATATTAATATGCAATAATGTTGAGTTTCCTCTGCACAGAAACCGCTGCTCCTCCAACACCTACGTTTGACCTTCTTATTTTGAGTACTTTCTGAGTACACGTCAGAGCCGGTACTTTTTCACTACTACCTGTGTGACGAGCTGAATCACCAGACTTTGCCTCGTCCATGTGCTGGCGTGGCCCAGCTCTGATTTGACGGACTGAACTGTAAACAGCTGTCTTACATCCACGCTGTGAGCTACACCACGGGTGTGTTGTCTGTGTGCTGTGTTAACCATGAGATGGAGCTGCAGAGATCTTTGTGCACTCTGGCGTTCCTCTCACACTAACGTTCGAGAGTACTTCACACGCCAAGCTGATGCGGATCTTCTAATAACAGCCACAATGTGACATCACATGATGACCCATCACAGGCTTGTCTGGGCTCATGAGTGAAAGGTGAGCAGCTGCTGCAGTAGAGCTGATCTTCAGGGCGTGACGCACACGTCTTCACGTGGTTCCTCATCTCCTCCTCACTCCTCTGCTCCTCCAGCTCATTTTTAAACTTCTCTCATGTCTCTGTTTATCAAAGAGAACTTATACCGAACTCAGTTCATTCACTTCATTAATGTTTCAACCACAAACTTAAATGTGTTTGATTGAGATTTTCTTACATCTTCTTTGAAAAGCAGCTCCCGTTCAGTCGGGTTGGGTGGAGAGCGTCTCGTCGGCTCTCAGCAGAAGTGATGTGTGACCTCTGAGGCCTTCACAGAAGAGCTGGATTATACCGAGCTGAGGTCTGAACGCTGTTTGCTGATCATGTGACTTCTGAACGCAGCTGAGTTTGTTCAGGGGGCTGAAAACAAACCTTATGTTACAGAACCTACCATGAACCCTGACTTTAGCTCCTCTTACACAGACTCTGTATGGTCGGTTGTGTTTGTGGTGAATACCCGACTCGTCTGTTAAAGATGTAGTTATAAAGGACAACATGTAAGGACAATCAAACAAGGACGTCCAGGTGATGCCTGAGAGCAACCTGAACTCAAATCTCTGACATCAACCTTCATTTTAAAGACTAAACTTTAGAAAAGCTGTCAGTGGTTTTTCAACATGTAAACATTTGTGAGGAGAAAAGCTGCAATTGTGAGCAGCAGCTCAGATTCAGTCACTCTCAGACACAAAATGACCTCTGGGGTCGTGTCGGGACGTGCGTCCGGCATAAAAGCTGCCAAATCAACTCTGTGAATAAAGCAGCGCCTGAAAGACCTCATGATCTCATGACCCCATGATCTCGTGACCTCATGACCTCATGATCTCATGACCCCATGATCTCATGAACTCATGATCTAATGACCCCATGATCTCATGACTTCATGAACTCGTGACCTCATGATCTCGTGACCATGACCTCATGTTTTCATGACCTCGTGACCTCATGATCTCGTGACCTCATGACCTCGTGACCTCATGACCTCGTGACTTCGTGACCTCATGATCTCGTGACCTCATGACCTCGTGACCTCATGATCTCATGACCTCTGACTCGTGACTTCATGATCTCGTGACCTCGTGACTTCATGATCTCGTGACCTCGTGACTTCATGATCTCGTGACCTCGTGACTTCATGACCTTGTGACTTCATGATCTCATGACCTCGTGACTTC
>VURO01045471.1:0-11055 GCA_015108175.1 Pelvicachromis taeniatus | reverse complement strand
CTGCTAAAACAGACCGAAACGTGACAGTTTGGCTGTGTTCAAAAAGCTTGGAATCTCAATGAGGTTTCGTCTCGTTGCTATGGCGAATTTAGGCGGATTAAAATACATGTAAAACTTCTCTCAGCAAAGTCAGCCTTCTACAGAACTTACGCCAAACATGTCTGCTAAAACAGACCGAAACGTGACAGTTTGGCTGTGTTCAAATTGCAGCTGTAGGAAGTCTGTATTAGCACAGAGCTTCGTGACAAAACGTACCTCCGGCAATGCAGAAACATGCAGGCGCCTACGTCACCACGGAGCGCACGCACATACGGACACACGCAGACCGATCCGATGCATTCACTGGCACTCGGAATTTCGGCACTTTGACGAACGGCCATTGGTTTGAATACAGAAAAAAACGATCATAAAAACGTTATTATCTTCAAAAGTATCACAGTAATAACTACCAAAAGATATAGCGGCCATCAGTGGATATAGCAGAATGTTTTAGACGTTGAACGGTGAAAATAGGACGAAAACTGTGGGCCTAGTTAATCTGCGAAAAATTGGCTATAAAGAGAAACAGGATCTCAATAGGTTGAATGCTTTACAAGCATTCACCCAATGATAAGCAACAAATGTTCAGTTTTCTTTACACAGACTTTAAATGTGTTGACTCTTAGCAAAAGTGTAGAATGATGTTGGGCAGGGAGAGGATGTTGTCTGCTGATAAAAATGAATGCACTATAGATAAATTAGTAAACTGAAATCACTGGAGTTATTAAAATGATAAGAAATGTGCTTATTTTGCTTCTTTGTCAAAGAAAGTGATGACCTGTGGCGGCAGTATTTATGGTATTGGTATTTTTGTATTGACTGATGTTTCCGCACTGGTAAGGAAAATAGCACTTTGCTGATAAATCATAATTATAAAGCTTCTGATGAAACCTTTTGAATAAACTACTCTTCTTTTTTCTTTCATTTTTTTTTATACAGTTTTTGGAGCATACGAAATTCAATTATGTTTAACAAACAGGCAGTTCTCCCTAATGGGTATGCTTTCAAATTACATCTATGGCTGTGCCTAGAATAACCTTCTTTAGAGAATCCATTTAATGGGAGAAAGCTCGTGCACGGGGGTTGCCACAGAAGGAAGGCTGCCATTTCAAATCCCAAACAAGATGGGAGCCAATTATAAAATGAAAGCTAATGAGACATATTGTTCCCTCCTTCAGCCACTAATTGTCCCAGAAGAGCCACACAGAGTCCAAAAGGCTAGACTTATGCTTTAAGGTTCCCAACCGGGAATAAGGATAATGCTTTGAATTTCAAATATGGTATTTTCCTGAGTATGAGCCTCCTCTAAACAAACAAATCTTAAATACTACATTTTCTTGCTTGTTATTCACTAAAACCGATGAATACCATAAATTATATTTATTTCAGAAAAAAAAACACATTTCCATAAGCCTGCAATGCAAAAGAAAAGATCCAGAGATACACTGGCACCTTCCAAACTTTGGAAATAATATATTGCTAGGGAAGGAGTACAGGCGGCAAATGTACATGCTTTATTTAAGTAGAAGTGCATATATCTGTGTTAAAAAGGTAATAAATAAAATAAAAATACTCCAGCAAAAGTACTGAAGTATGATCCTTAAGTAACAGTGAAAAATACTGTCTCGGAAATGTACTCAAAGTAAAAAGTAAAAGTTGCTCCTTTAAGGAAGCATGTCTGTGAAAGTTCTCAGTCATCCAGGTCATTGTGGTCGAAGGAGCTGGGAAAGAAAAAAGCGTCTGGACATCTTTAAGTTGTTTGAAGACGTTTCACCCCTCATCCGAGAAGCTTCTTCAGTTCTGAGGTCAGAAGAAGAAGAAGAAGAAGAAGAAGAAGAAAAAGAAGAAGTCAACTTTATTGTCATTGCATGTTGTTACAGTACAAGGCAATGAAATTTGCTCTCTGCATTTAACCCATTCACTCAGTGAAGGAGTCTGGTGGTCAGTGAAGCAGCAGATGGTGGAGAGTCCCAGATTTAAGCCCTGTGGGGCCAAGGTGTTAAGGCATCTGATCACCCACGCACAGCCTGGACCTTCTGACCTCAGTAAATCACATGATAGGGTGGGGCAATGTTTCACAATGAGTTCACCTGAAACCTTGGCTGATTGTGACTACACCCGTTTTCACACCTTGGCTCACGTGATTAGGGAGAGGATCAATAGGCGTCCGTTGTCCCTCTTGGGTGGACACTCCCATAGGGCTTAAATCTGGGACTCTCCACCATTTGACCTCAGAACTGAAGAAGCTTCTCGGATGAGAGGTGAAACGTCTTCAAGCAACTTAAAGACGTCCAGACGCTTTTCTTTCCCAGCTCCTTAGACTTGAAGGACAATACCACACTGTGCCATATTAATATTATAATAGCAAAATAACATTACTACATGAAAATACAAATGTGATTCCAAACTGAATTCTAATGAATGTACTCAGCTTGAGTCTGTTATGTAGGACTCAAGCAGTGAGAGTGAATTAAAAAATATAACTATTTTCTATTGCCTACAGTTGTAGACGACTGACTTTGCCTCCACACCTAAAACGTAAAATGAGTTCAGTGAGGGTTAAAGTCATATTCAGCAGTTGTAGGAACTCTACGACATGTCTGGTGGCTCAGCCTGGAGGAAACAATCACAACTCACAATCATTTCTAACATGAGCTCCAGCACAGGCTGTGATCAGCTGACCTGCAGCTCTTTGTGGATTATCACAGCTGAATTCAACAAGATGTAAGCAGATGTTTCATGAGCTATCTTGGCTGATGTCCATCCCCCTGCACTGACAGTACACTGTTTATACCATCTTTATACTACACAGTGTACAGTTGGTAAAAAGACTGAATTCAGTGAATTAATCAAAGCATTGTCAGCTTAAACGAAAAAACGGAAAACCTAACATTGACCGTGTACAGCGTCAATCCAACACAGTGCCGTAATGTGAATTCATTACAGTACTGCAAACTAACCTGTTTATCTTGCACAAAAAGTATTTTTGTACAACTTTAAATTTACAGTATATAAAATAGCACTGAGCTTTCCTTACCTTTAAATCCAACCTTTCTTCTCCTGTTTTTCTTTCCTCCATTCTTGAGTGAAGTTATCTCACACTCTTTTTTCTCCCCGTGAAATACAGCAGCTGGACCTTCAGCTAGCAACACCCTGTGTGACAAACTGCACACATACAGTTTGTGTGTTTGCTGAGCTGATAGAAACGTTGTATTTGAAATTTCCTGCCACTTATAAAACAGTGAGCAAAAACATTACTCCTTTATGCTCACTCATGCTGAAGTACTGTGACCACAAGTTATGGACATTTGTAGGCCCACTTTAACCCCTGAGTACAAAAACTGTTGATGACACCGTCAAATCTAAAGTAACAAGCCTGTTTTGAAATGTAAGGAGTAGAAAGTACAGGTACAAGTGGAGGAGTTTAAGTATCTCAGGGTCTTGTTCACGAGTGACGGGAGAAGGGAGCGGAAGATCGACAGACTGATCTGTGCTGTAGCTGTAGTGATTCGGACGCTGTACCGGTCTGTTGTGATGAAAAGAGAGTTGAGTGTAAAAGTGAAGCTCTAAATTTACAGGTCGATCTAACCCTATTCTAACCTCTAATGTCGAGGTTAGATCTAACCTCGATCTAACCTCTAATCTGACCCTACCCTCACCTATGGTCACGAGCTGTGGGTAGTGACCAAAAGAACAAGATCGCAGATACAAGCGGCGGAAATGGGCTTCCTCCAAAGGGTGGCTGGACTCTCCCCTTAGAGATAGGGTGAGAATTTCGGCCATTCGGGAGGAGCTCAGAGTAGAGCCACTACTCCTTCACATCAAAAGGAGCCAGTTGAGGTGGTTCGTTCATCTGACAAGGGTGCCTCCTGGGCGCCTCCTGGGTGAGGTGTTCCTGGCATGTCCCACTGGGAAGAGGCCCCGGGGCAGACCCAGGACATGCTGGAGAGATTATATGTCTCGGCTGGAGAGGGAGGTCTGGGCTTCTCTGCTTGGGCTGCTGCCCCCGCGACCCGGACCCGGATAAGCGGAAGTGGATAGATGCCACAGTTTTAATTGTAATCCATCAGCACAATACCTATGGACAGCAGAATAATGTGATCGTTAATTGAAAAGATGAAACCTGGCTTCATCATCATGTCAGAGTTTCTACATTTGTCTCCTCTCAGTTCAGTTCTAGTGTTTACTGCTTTTCTGTTTGTCTACTCTGTCTTTGGGTTTTTAAATGTTAAAGCTCTTCAGTAATTTAGCACTGCTCATTCCACAAAGAAACCAGAGGCCAAAATCCTGACGTTCATTCTCTTTGTCCTACCACATGGAGGGAATACACAACACTTACATATTTAAAATGGTAACGCACGTCTGGTGCCACCTATACAGTTGACACAGCATCATGGCTCATGTGTGTGTGAGTATTAATATCAGCAGATTAATGCTGAGCATCATTATTATAATTGACTTTAAGTATCTTGCATTACATTTCTTTACTACTTTTTTAGTATAATATTTTAAACTGGGAAGAAACAGTATCTTCAGACAGTATGTTTCCTTTGGATATGATCACAAATTTCACTGCTGTTAAGCAAGTTTAAGTTTACTCAGTAATGTTATAGCCTTCTTTGGAAATATTGAAGGCTCAAATTGTACTGGTTTGCCATGGTTGACTGATACATCGCTGGTAGAACATGGGTGGTAATTTTTTTAAACAAGAGAAGCAAAAGAAAAAATGTTGAAAATTTGAGCTTATTGCCAAATTAATGAACCCTGTTGTCTGTGGCGAAAACTCCTTCTATCCTATAAAACTTTACTGTTGGGACATGTATTCCACACTCAACACAATACCAGTATATCCAAGTGTTGGGAAGCGTTGCTCCAATGGTATGAAAAGATAGTACAAATGACTGACATAGATGCATCTGAAAACTGAAGCCTACACAAAAGTGTATCCTTCGGTTCCTATATAAGTCACTTTCCTGATGAGTTTATGGACTCAGTCACTCATTTTGGGTAATTTTCAGTCCGAGGATCAGAAAGGAGGATTATCCAGGAAATACTCATTGTTTAACAACTACTGACTGACAAGTGTTAGCCAGTGTTAACAGTTTCACAGTCAGATCCACCCCTCACACATCAAATCCAGTTTCTTGTTGGCAACAATGAAAATGCTCAGCCTGAGAACTACACTAAACAACAGGTTGTGTTGCCTATGTTCATTTTTATCTGTCTATGGTTTCCAGGAAATAAAGTCAAACAATGAGCCAAACCAAAGAGAGAGAAATGAGCACACCAAAATGTGTTTTATTTGAACACATTAGCTTTCTTAGTGACAAAAATCTCCTTCTGGGTTTTGAATTTAAACTGTAAAAAAAAAAAATTGAAGTCCAAATGAAGACTTTTATGAGATTCTGAAAGATTTTAAACTAGTTCTTACTTTAGGCTCTGATGAGTGGAACTACATCCTTATCTTTTCATAGTGAAGAATCAAAGGAGATTGTGTCAGTTTGTAGCTCTGAATGACAGTGCTTCTCTTCCTTCTATCTGTCTTATTGTATTTCATCATGTAGCAGTACAATGTGTGTGTGTGCATGCAAGTTTATTTTGTATGTGAGCCTATTATTATTCCCCTTGTGTTGCACCTGCCATACGCCTGATTACCTTCCAATCTCCTCTGTATGTAAGCCTGACACACACTTCATTCCTCTTCATTCAGTGTACAACTTCCTCCTTTTTGACTCTTCAGTCCAGCCTCCCTCTTTCTTTTTTACACCATTTCACGTTATCTTTTAAAGTTCTCTGAACCTTTTTTTCTGTCCCTCCTACAACTTCTGTCTGACCTACCTTGCGCTTCCTTTTTCTTCATTTCTCTGTCTTTGCATTACCTTTCATCCTCTCTCACTAAAAATGTGTTTTTGAGGCCTGAAAAGACAATCTGGATGTATGCACGTAATCAGAAAGTTTAAGACCCTCACAGAGGATTACATTTGTATAACAGTAATTTGTATCACTGTGCAAGTGATTGTGTTTACAGATATCCTGGAAGCTTGTTTTTTTGTGTCCTGCACATTGTATATTTTGCTGAGGAATGCATGTGTATGTTGTCTTTCATTGTTATAAAGTTTCTTGTCTGTCATTCAGCTGTTTTATTCAAAATTTAGCTGCATGGACTTAGTGGTCATTTAGAGGACAAAGGAGGTTTGTGGAATTGAGAACAGTGTTATGTGTTATTGAAGCATAACTGGATCATTTCATATACATTTTGTTATTTATCAGCTTTATTTACAAGTTCCTGTGTCTGTAAAATGAAGCCTGTGTTATTTTTAATGGCTGCCAGGTACCATTACTTGTAGGTCTAGAAAAAACATCTGATATTATAGAAATATATGGGGGAAAAGCACGTTGTCCAAACCTCTCTAAACACTTTCCCCAGTGAGTTCATGGGGCACTTATTTCAAATCATAAGGAGTAAAACATGATGATGAAAGCCTTTATTGTCACTACAGTTTCCTGCAGCGAAATTGGACCTATCCGAACCACACATACATTACACAACATCACATTGGGCCCTCGTTGGGGAGACAGGTCAGGACAGGTAGTTTAGTAGAAAAAGTGAGGTACACAATATGAAAGGATCAGGAGGAGAGATGAACAGTAGAACAGTTACACTCAGACTAGACAAGGACACAGAGCTAAGCAGGAAAGATAAGGGAGGGGAGAGGGGAGAAGTGCGTCGGCCTCCGTTGAGAGCCAAACGAGAAAAAAAACCCCCATTATGTCCATTTTGTAAACTGCAGTGATTTTAAGTGTCAGAAAGGTATGATAGTCCAGGATTTGGTTAATGACTTTTGAACTTGTCATTTTCAAAACACGAAGATGGTGACAAAGAGAGATGCTCAGTTTGAGGTTTAAAATTTGAAATTGACAAATCAATGTGTTACCAACTTTTATACACTAATGGAAAAACCTTCTCAACCACACTTGTGATGACTTTTTTCTTTCACTGCACATGCATGGATATTTTAGTGAGTGAGTGGTTAGTTCATCTCTTGCTGAGATGCTGTGTTTTTGACTCTTGTACTTCTTACTAATGACTCCTCGTAATGCTGATAGTGAAAGTCTTTAAACAGATTTTGTAGTTACCCTAATTGAAAACTGCTCTGGATTTCCAGCTTCTGCTTAATGACTAAAATGTAAATGTAATCTAATTAAGGGGCTGGTGCTTACATTGAATTTAAAGAGACACTTTACCCATGACATTATAATTCCCGTTATAGCCCCCCAGTGGTTACCAGCACTCCCTTCATTTCACAACCGCTTTAAATTTATTTTGTAATTTAGCCTTATAGGAAACACGAGTCAGAGTAACAGGAAGCATGGTGTAACCTGTTTAATCGTGGTCAGATAATTGAAAGGAAGTAAATCTTAATCAGGCAAAATGTTTTTCTGATATCATGGTGCACATGATGTGCACACTCACTTTTGTTAAGGCTAATATTGGCATTTAAATTTCAAACGAATGGCTAGCCTTCTGCTGTATTTCAGTGTGTTTCACCTATCCCTATTAAATTACAGCTTATATAATGTACATCCAAAATGGGCAAGCGTCAAACATTCAATGAAACTAATTTTCAAATACACCTTAAAAAAATGTCATCTCAAAAGAATAAAAACAACATATGAAGAAGATGCACAATATAATCAAATTTAAATCAGTTACTATCGTTTCACAATGATAAGAAAAGTCATCCTGCTTAAGCCAGTGGGAATCAAAGATTTAACATTTTAAATTCCTAACTGTCTCCCTGAAAGAAAATGCGCCACTAATTTGGTTTGTCACCCACATTTTCAGGGAAAAACTGTTGCAGGTGGTGGCTGATGTGGATGGCGCTTGTGATGGTGCTTTGAAACAATAAATGATAAATGCGATGAGCTTGCTTTTACACAACGACTCAGATCAAAGCACTTTTAAGAATATTTGGTCATAAACATATTCTTGGCCTGCTATAACTGCAAACTGTCACAATGGCAGTAGAACCAACTGGACATGAACAAACTGGAATGTTATAAATTCCAATTTATGTTCATGTAAACAATTTTTTTTCTTCAAGTCTTCTTTACTCAAAAAGTTAGTCATGGAGTGCCACAGGGTTTTTTGCTGGTGTGGAGGGGGACTCCACTCTGGGTTGTAGGAGATGTTTATGCTGCCTTGTGAAACCAGTTGAGTGAAGCCGAGATTAAAGTTGGAGTAAAATGTGATAGGCCCTCGTGTCATCCTTACATACCTCCACATTGATGACCCCTGAGGCGAACATGCTAAGGTCTGTGTCACGGCGGGGTAAGCCAGTGTGTTAGTTTAACGGACCCAAGAGCTGACACAAAGGGACATGGAACTTGACATTTTAAACATAAAATGAACATTTGTTATGGCTGATACAAGAAACAAAAGCAAGGCAACATGGGCTGTGGCGAAAACTAAACTAGATCCTAAACTGTGAACATTAGGACAGACTATGAACAACTATGAACATGATTATGTACTGGAGCATGAGAGGAACATCAAAAACATGAACTAGAAACAGGAACATGCCCAGAACAACAAAAAAAACCCTTAAAAAGATGATGGGTGGTAACACAGATGATCCAACAAAGACTGAAAGAACACACAGGGGAGATTAAGGGAAGTGGAAACGCGTGAGGAAACAGCTGACACAATAGACCATAATGACACCACAGGGGAAGTGGAAACTAAGCACACAGAACATGGAAACCAGACTTTCAGAATAAACAGGAAACCTGACGGGACACAGACATGATACCAACTTGATAACATGAAAGAACAAGGGACACTAAAACACAAGGGGAGATGACACGAAACCACCTAATAAACAAAGGACTAAAACAGCCACCTAGGCCTGATAGAAATTAACTAGATAAGCTAAACTTAAACTAGATCACAAAATACAATGAAACTCAAAACACTGGGTCATATGACCCAGGACCATGACAGTCTGAAGAGGAAGCCAGCTCCTACCAGGAGATCCAGGACTGTTAAACTGGTCACCTCCAAGCCTTTGTGAGCCTGTTAGGGAATGGGCTGTGGCGTGCATTCTGTGCCAGTGCACAAAGGTCCATAAACACACTAAGGCACCTCTTCAGTGGTTTCTCATTACCTGGCAAACTTTTTGATCACGTGCATGTCGATCTGGTGCGTCCCCTACCGCAGTCACAAGGTTGAGCTCACCACCCGGTGGCAAGAGGTGGCATCCACAAGCAGGGATGTGGTGGCCAGGGCATTTTTGTCGACTTGGGTTTTGTGTTTCGGTCCCTCTGCTGACATTACCTCTGACAGGGGCCCCCAGTTGGTTTCAGAGCTTTGGTCTGGGGGTCAAGATCCACCACACCACTGCACACCACCTGCAAGCTAACAGGATGTGTGAGAGGTTTCATAGGTCGCTCAAAGCTTCTCTCCATGCTTCTTTAACTGACAGCGGCTGGGTAGACCGCCTCCCATGGGTTTTGCTGGGGCTGCACTCTGCGGTTAAGGAGGATCATGGCGCCTCTCTAGCCAAACTGGTCCTCGGTCAGCCTCTACGTGTCCCTGGGGAATTCTTGCCCGAGAGCCCCTCCCCATGCTTCCGTTCACTGGTGTTGTCTCCTCACCATCAAGTTAACTCATTTTGTGTTCTGGGTCCCGTGCACCATTGCCTGCCTGACACCTTTGTGCCGAAGACTTTAGAGATTTCTAATTTTCTTTTTGTCTAGCACGATGCACATAGGACACCACTGCGACTATGTACATGATACCTGGCTATTTTTATCTATGAAATCCTATAATGCAAATCAGTTAGTTAAACCACATGCATGTGTTAAAAACATAAAGGCCTGGATGACCTATAAGTTTTCTCTTCATTGTGTCAACATGGTGTCTAATTTACTCTGGATTACCTTGGCCTCCGGTAACTCTGTGAGGAATATTAGAATCATTTTTGACCAGTACATATTCTTCAACGTGCACATTAAACAAATATGGACTGCTTTCTTTCAGCTGTGCAATAATGCTAAAATTAGAAATATCCCATCTTAAGGTGGTTTGGAAAAGCTAGACTGTGCACATGCTATGTCTAGACTTGATATTTGCAAGGTCTTATTATCAGGGTGTTCTAAACACTTCCTGAAAAGCCCCAGTTGATCCAAAATGCTAAACAAGAACACTAACAGAGATGGGAAAGATATATTTTATGTTTCTCGTGCTGACTTCTCTTAACAGATGGCAAAAAAAATCACACACAAACACATTCTTTACTTTTAGGATTTGGCCTAAAACGTTTCTTCTCAATAAAGGTTATAGTTAGAGCTGAATCAGGTAACTCTGAGCCATGTATTGAACATTGCATCCAGACTCCCCTCTTTCACTCAACATGTATCTATATATACCACTACTGCATGTCATTAACTTTTGTCTTGGTTCTGCTGGAGGTCACGTCATGTTAAAAGTGAAGTTACCTTTTCCTTCCTACTGTCAACAATTACTTGCTCACAGGGGGCCAGATTGTTTTTGTTTGATTGTTTTCTCTTTTACATTGTAGGGTCTTTACCTTAGACCCCATGTGTCAAAGTCAAGGCCCTCGGGCCAGATCCGGCCCGCGAATGGATTATCTATGGCCCGCGTGATGATATTTGATTAGTATTAGAATTGGCCCGCAGGTCACAGCCTCCTGCTGGGGTTTTGCACGCACCAATACTCCATTCCCCACAATGCAACGGAAGCCTGTGAACACTGCAGCGGCCGCAAGCGGGGCTCGGCTTCATTATTCACCAGCATTCAGAGCAGATGTCAACTTTCAGCAACCCCCCTCCCCAATAATGGCTAAACGGAAGGTGGATGGTGACTACAGGGAATTTCAAGCCAGGTGGGAGGCAGAGTACATGTTCACGGAGGTAAAAGGCAAACCTGTTTGTCTTCTGTGTGGAGAAAGTGTGGCTGTAATGAAAGAATATAATCTAAGAAGGCTGTGACGG
>VURO01045459.1:0-28837 GCA_015108175.1 Pelvicachromis taeniatus | reverse complement strand
TATAACCCGTATCTTTTGAAGCATTCCAAACAATTGTATTTTAAAATTCTTAATGCTTTTAGAAAAATGTTCATAACTCTATTATTAGTATTTTTCCATTTTCTCTTTTCTAAATACAAGGCCAATGTGGTATATATCTAGGCGGATCTAGTTTAGATAAAAAAAACAACAAAAAAACAAAACAACAATAAATTATTTTTAAAAAGACAGCACCCCACGAGAAATTTCAAAACAGCATGTACAAATTTCAATATTCAAGACAAGAGAAGAGTTCTCTCCAGTACTGACGGAAACACGCCGTTGACACCATCAACTCCACAGTTTGTTCAATGACAGCACCAACTGGCCCCCAGTTAACCACCACAGAGTCCAGGGGTTCTTGTTGAAAGCACCATCTGAGAGTAAACTGGTATCTTATTGGCGGCTTGGTTTTTTTTCTCTCTTTGTAAACAAGTAATGAGTAAACGTATTCAACTGGCTATTCGGCAAGTAGTAGCAGTAGTCGCAAGAATCATGCTAAATAATAATGAATGGGTACGTTGAAAACCAAAGTGAAACTGTCTTTGTCCCGCCTCGCAGGAGTTTTGGTTATGGCTGAGGAGACGCACGTGGGGAGCTCTGTCATCGGGAGGAGGAGGAGGCCTGGAAAGAAAGATTTTTTTTAAACATATATAAAAAGTCAAAGTTTTTGATTGAGTTATTTCAGGAAAGAGTTGGGATTATGCACTGAAGAGTCAAGTCTCACCAGGGTGAAGGAGTCGTATACGTTCATGAGCTCCTCTATGCGGTACTGCTCCAGCACAACTACGTTGTTTAGGCTGGGGTTGCGGTGTCGTGCGCAGTCCTCACAGTGAACCACGTACGTCTTCCTGCTGTTGTTCTCACTCGTCACAAACAACAAATCGAACACCTCCACCTGCGACAGGAAAGGTCAAGCTTTGATGAGAATACAGCGGAATGACCGTCTGCTTACAGAAATGTTCAGTGAATGTAGCAGCAGTCTTCTGGTAGAAACTTTAGGAGCCATCTTTCAAATCTACAGCTTAAGAGTTTGATGATACTAAAGAGTCTCATTTTTCCTAGCTTGTAAGCTTATTGGTGAAGAGATCAGACAGTAGACTCAGTTGCCGGTCTATGTGGCATAACAAAGTCAGTCCAACGTCCCAACAAAAGGTCTGTTGATGATCAAGTCTGTTTACGTTTGTGCTAGCAGAAAAGAGAACGCTGGTTACTCACATCGCACTCGTTGCAGTAGTAGGCAGGCTCGTCTTTGACTCGACTCTGATAGGAAATCTTTTTGCCTTCAGCCACCAGCTGGTCACGTAGGATCTGGATGTGCTTCATGGACTGCATCAGGCAGTGTCTGGCAGGAAGGCAGAGACCCACATTTGCAATAAATATCAATATATCACAGAAGATTTTGTGTGGATTGCCACTTTAAAATCACTGCAATATTTTCTGCCTTCACTAAAACAGATGTTAGTTTGTGCTGCTTTAGACCTACCGAGTGTCTAAACTTTGGTGTGTAAGTAATAAATGCCAGCTGTACTCACTTGATCATCTTGTAGGTGTCTGGGTCAGTGATCTTCAGAGTGCGGGCCACATTCCAGGACACATGAATCATGGGGACAATGGACTTCACCTTCTTCACTTCGTTCCACTCAAACCTCTCGAGTGCCAGCTGATACTGGTAGCCTGTAAATATACATGAAACAATACTGAAAAATACAAGAAACACTACCTAAAAAAAACAAAAAGTTAAATTAATATGCTTTTGGCCACTAGATGGTGCCCTTCTTACCATTCAAGGGTCCAACGTTCCAGGCAATATTGTTGCACCAGCCCACAGCCTGAACCCAGTGAACAGTACCAGCGTTAATCCACACCAAGTCTCCAGGCCGCTGGATGAAACGGTACACTGGGATGTTGGCGTTGTAGAGGTCCTCCAGGACTGGCCACCAAGACCCTGTCAGGTAGTCCACTCCATGCCTGAGAATATTAAAGGCAGATATGTAGAAGGTGTCCAACTGTTGTAAACCAGCCTCACCACCACACACCTGCACATCCACTGTAGCATGAAGTATAAACAACTATATTATATAATATAAACTGATGCGAGACGGACTCCAGCTACTCACTTCTCACAGAAGTCACTGATGGCCTGCCAATAGTTGTCATGGACACAGAACCACTCACAGTCTCCGGGGCCAATATTGATGTTCACTGAGCAAAAGTTGTTGTTCTCCTGGTGACCTGTCAAATAAGTACACACAATATTTTATGCATTTGCAAATAGTGATTAAAGCTCCATCACACCTGCCACCTATAGTTTAATGAGGTGACCTGTCCTTTACCTGGTGTCCGGCTCCCTGGGACCTTCATGTAGAGCTGGACACTGTTCATGCCTAAGATGGTGTGTCCGACATGGCTCAGCATGTTTCCACTAGATGACACGCGCATAAATGCTGGAAGCTTCTGCAGCTCCTGAAGCTGAGGCTTCCACCTGAGCAGAGAGACCAAAGAGTTGAATGCCGTCCTCTCAGGTAAGGTACAAGTATTAGCTGCACAAAGACACAACGAGTTGTTTTAGGCTGCTCACCTCTTGGGATCAGAGAGATCAATGTTGGTGCCGAATTTAATGATTTTCCCAACTGGTTTCTGCTCACCACTGAAGAAGACACGGAAGCATTAGCACAAATGACAAAACCCCGAGGTGCCTCCAAAAGAGCTGGGTCAAACGTTTTATAGAAAAGTACACTTACTTGCAAGTTTCTTTAGAGCCGTCTTTGTTGGGAGTCTCAGAACTGTTGGGTGGCTTCTTCTCATCGTCTTCATCGTCCTCTTCATCACTACCTTTCTCCTCCTGAAAACACAGACGAGAAGTTTATTAGACAAATGAAGACATGAAAGTCCCGACTGTCTGTCTGGTGTAAAACATGAATGGGGTAATGGAGCACTCCATGTTGCATAACTGTTGCTGCTTTGTTTAACCTGTCTGGGATCATATTCCAAGCTGCTGATTCAAACCTGCTCTTATCCGTTCAGGGGAAAAAAAGAATATGAGCTCCTTCAACTTCTGCTCAAAACGAAAGATTTTGTTTCAACGCTGTTGGATCTCTTTTAGAGATCACAGTTATTAGAACTGAAGTTTTAATTGGGCTGGACTAAAGCCACCATTTTATTTATAACAAACCACCTTTTCACTCAGACTCTATCTATTAATGCTATCTTTTATGCATACATTCAGTTATATCGAGGGCTGTAATTAGCATATATTGTTTCACTGTGATTATGGTCACAGACACAACAGCATGTTCTGTATCCACTGACTTATGTTTCGCTCCACCGTTTATTTGAATCGTTACCATCTAAAGCTCACAACCTTGAATTCTGTAAATAGCATTGGATGAAAAATAAAATACCTGGAGAGACTCCTGGAAGCTGGAGGCCTGGTACTGGGCGTACTTGGCGATGGTGGTGTGGGAACGGCTGCTCTCACAGGGCCACGTCTGGCCCGTGCCACTGGGGTCCCAGTTCTCGTCGGCAGGTTGCTGCACTTGAGTCCTCACCTCCACCATCTGATCCGCATTGGCTTCCACCAGGGATTTTGTAGAAAAGAGCCCAAGGTCTGAAAAGGTAAAGGGAAAATTACGTACGTGTTTTCTACATCCTGTTTCTCTTGTCCGTAAGATTTGGGAGAGTTTACTTGCGTGTTGTTTCGTTACATTTGTTTACACATAAGCCACTGTTAACTTACTGAGTCGTAAAGATCCAGCCAGTCCTCGGATGACGGTAACGGGATTCTTGCCGTCAGTACAGAACTGCAGGAGGACCGGGGAGAAGGCATCCCTCTTACTTTCCAACTGCAAAGAAGAACATAACCGCGTTATAAAAATCTCTTTTTATGCACACAGTGGAACCCTGTATTACAAGCAGCTCTGTATACAAGTATTTCGATTTACGAGCCACGATCAGAGCAAAATTTCTCCCCGGTGTACGAGGCCTGCCTATTTTACAAGCCGAGCTCCGATACGTCACCGCTGTAATAATGTGAATTATTGTTTATAAGATGATTTGTTCCACAGTGGATTGTGTTGCTGCACGGATGTTTTAGAGTGTGACACCAGGAAGTTGGTGTTGGGCCGGAACGTTAGGCTGTTGATGTACATGGCAGAGAGTTAACCTGAGTCACCTGACTTATTAATAAACCTTACTACCCCGTTGGGTAGGAAATAGATATTCTGGAGTCTGTCGTGAATGAGACCAAAATATAACAACCGCTAGTTTCCCCTTCGCCTTTCTTACCCGAAAACTTCTACCCAGAGCCGTTTCAAGGCTTATCCCTTTAGGATGACACCTGCTTGGCTCACGTCTGTCCGTACGTACAGTTAAGAAAGTGCAATTTTAGTTTTGTTTGAAGTTTAAGAAAGTGTTGTTTAGTTTTACTGTACGTGTACCGTACGTATCGTGCCTCCTCCCTCCCTCCTTCCTCAGCCGCTCTCTCCGTTAACTGCAATGGTCTTCCGCCAAGCTAAGGTTATATTTGCTTAAGTTGGTTTATCTTTTATTTAACTATATTTACTAGTACAGTATTTTGATGTTTGTTTCTTATTTAGAAACGTATTTTTCCCATTATTTATGATATTTTGGGGACTTTTTGGGAGGGCTGGAACGGATTAATCTCATTTACATTATTTTAAATGGGAAAAATTTGATCGGATTATGTGCAAATCGGGTTCCGAGCTTGGTTCTGGAACGGATTAAACTCGTAACCTGGGGTTCTACTGTATTTAAATCACAGGTATTGCTCAATAGCGCAACCATTGTTGGTTTATAGATTTTTTCATGCTGTTTTAAACAATGTATATTTAAGTGATTAAAAAAACTGCAGTTCCCCAAGTATCGCCTTTGTTGCTTGCTGTTCTGTATGTTGGGAAAACCCATGTGAAGTCTTTGGCCCCCACAGAATTTGTGTGCAGTAGGTGTGTGCTAGAAACGTAGTGACGTACATAGATGCTAGGTGTAGGAGGGTTGAGTTTCTCCCTGGGAATCGGTTCCTCTGTGCTTACGATGGGTTTCACACAGAAGGCTGGCAGTAAGTAGGATTCTTTAAACTTCCCTTTGATTCTGGCTGCTCTACAACAGGAAAAACAGGAAAAGGTTGACAAGTGCAAACATGAAGACACCAATCCTTTTTCTAAGAGGTTAATTTTAAAACGGTTAGGTGTTAATTTAGCTTCATTTGAATACTTGTGAGACATGAAATCAATTTTTAATTTGCACTTACTTGCAAGACCGGATAATCTCACTCGCGGTGTTCTTGATGCTAATGTCCTTCAGTGGAATCCTTTTTTCCTCCACCTCCGAGGCAATGAACGTCTCCCTGTCGCCGCTCTCCACTTTGATCAGCCGAATCTTGAGCTCTTTTGGTGGCCCGTCCGACAACGCTTTCAATTTCATTAAATCTGTAGAACCCAACAAAGACCCAGATTCGCCTTTTTTGTGCTCAGAAGATCTTTCTCCCGTATTTGAGGTCCATTCTCCACGCTCTCCTTCGCTTGTGGAGCTGGTACCGGATGCGTCCTTGCACTTCCTTTTTTCAGGTTCATAGAGACCAAAGGTTTTCTCTGAGCCCTCCTTTCTCTGGAGATTGAGATCGCTGAGGATTCTTCGATCTTTCTCTTTGTGGCTCTTACCATCTTTGTGCCGCTTGTGGCTGGAACTGGAATGGGTGGATGAAGAACAATCTTTCTTGTCTCTATGCTTTTTCTTGTCCTTTCTGTCTTCGTGCTTTCTGCTGCTGCTATGACCGTGCTTTCTCTTCTTTTCCTTATCCCTCTGTCTGTCTCTGCTTTTCTCTCGGTGTTCCCTTACTTTCTCAGGTTTGTGTCTGTTCCCCATTTGACCTTGGCTGTCATGTTTTTCGTAGGAGCTCTTGTAATGAAGTGACTGTCGGCTAAGCATGACCTCACAGCTCTTGCCCAGCTCTGCCAAGGAAGATTCAGAGATGGTTGTCAACTCTTGCTCCTCCTTCATCGCCCTAATAGGCTTTATTGTAGGAATGCTTTTCTTTTTAATAAAGGCGATGCTCTCCTCTGAGTCCCCTTCATCTGTCCAGACGTCTGAGTCCTCTAATTTCAGCTTTTTATCTTCCAGCAGAGAACAAGGAGAGGACTTTATGGGTGGGACTGCAGGACTGAATGGTGGGTTTGTTGAATCTGATGTGGGAGAACTGCTTTGCTGCTGGCAGCAGATATCAGGGCCCAGTGACAGCGAAGAGGAATATTTGACCCCAACCAGAGCTGATGGAGGAGGTCTCCCGAAAGGCCCGCCACGGTAGGCATACTTCGGGTTCTCTAGGACTGTTGCTAGAGACTTGAACATGCTATTAACACCCGTCTGATGAAGGTGGGGTCTTTGGGGTGGCGGAGAACAAGATGGGGCCTCGGAATCCTCTTCATCATCGTCCTCATCAGCGTCACTTTTAGTCTGCTCAGGGAGGCCATAAAGTTTAGCCAAGTCACTGTGACGGTAATTGGTGTTCCCTACTCCCACCGGCATGTCCACTGGCTGCTTAGGAATATTTGGAGAAGGTTTAAGATAGTCCTCGTCATCCTCATTGAGAGAAGATGTTAGGCTGCAAGGTGATGCCAGAGAGCCTTGGCGGCTGAGCACAGGAGGACTGGCGTTGGATCGGTCTTCATGACTGGGCTGATGTTTGGTCGCTGGAACCAAGTCTGGAGCGCAAAGATAGCTTTTCTTGGGCTCAGCACTGGGAGAAAAGGTGTCAATGAGACCTGCGGGCCCATTCTTTTCACTGTTATACATCTCCTCTTCCTTTTTGATGGATTCGTCCAGCATGGCCATAATGTTAGCCAGACCATCAGGAAGCAGCGTGGACTCAGAGGACTCCTCCTCAAACTGGGCGCTGTCAGAGTCGGCAATTTCCAAACCGCCTCTGGTCAGCTGCTTGTTGAGGATTCCCCCGGTGGAGGTGGAGGACAGAGGTGGGAGGTTTTCTCTAGAAAAGGCATGATACAGTTTCGGGGGCTCTCTTAGTGCCGCCGTGGGGAGAGAGTGTTGGCTGCTGTCTCTCTCCCTGGCTGGGTCTTTGGATTGGCTGGGTGCAGCTTGCATCGCCGGGGGCTTGTTGGGGTATACCGGCTGGTTCATCCCTGAGGTATTGTTTGTTGAAGGACTGAATGTCATTCCGCCATTGTTACTCCACATCTCCCTCTGCCTTTGCTTTTCTCTGGCATAGTCTGTCTGAGGTGTAAGAGGAGGAGGCCGCAGCCTTTCGACATGAGCGGCGACGGCAGCGGCGGGTGTCTGGCCCGATTGGCAGGGGAGTACACCACCACGGCTTAGCCAGGGGTATGGAGGAGAAGCCTGAGCACTGGGTGGAGATGGACCTGAAGGAGATGCAGTGACAGAAGAGAGGGGAGGAGGGGGGGGCACCGGGGAGGTGTTTTCAGAGAGTAGCCTTTCTAGATTTTCGATAGCAGCCTGCTCTTTTCCTTTTGCGCTGTACAGTTTGTCTTCTCTGTTTCTCTCTGTCCTTTTCTTCTCTTCCTCTTTCCTCTCTAGTTCTTTTTGTTTTTTCTTTTCTTCCTCCTCCCGTTCAAGCTCCCTTTTCTTTCTCTCCTGCTCGTGCCTTTCTGCCTCCCTCCTCCTTTTCTCCTCCGCCTGCTGCTTCTCCCACTCTCTCCTTTTCCTTTCCTCTTCTTGCTTCTCCCACTCTCTCCTCTTCCTTTCCTTCTCCCACTCTCTCCTTTTCCTTTCCTCTTCTTGCTTCTCCCACTCTCTCTTCTTCCTCTCTTTCTCCAGTCGCTCCACTTCTATTCTCCGTCTCTCCTCTTCTTTCTTTCTCTCCTGCTCCTGCCTCTCTCGTTCTCTTCTCCTGTTCTCCTCCTCCTGCTTCTCCAGCTCTCTTTTCCTCTCCTCTTCCTTCTTTTCCAGCTCTAGCCTCTTCCTCTCCTCTTCTAGCTTTCGTCTCATTTCCCATTCCCTCTTTTCTCTCTCTTCATCTCTTCTTTTTCTTTCTTGCACCTCCCTCTCTCGCTTCCTCCTTTCCTCAGCCTGCATGTGTCCCTCTAGCTCTGCATCGAGTTTGTCGAGAGCCTCTTCGATGGACTGAGGGACAGAGGTTGGAGTTTGCGGATGAGAGAACATCTGTTTGGAGGGGAGGGCTGGGCTGGATGGTTGAGGCGCAGAGCTGACGGTGGAGTGAGAAACTGGGCAGTAAGTTGGAGAGTTAGAAAGCGAACTTGAAACTGTGCTTGTAATCACGCTGTCCCCTGCCCTGTGGTGCCCTGAGGAGAACAGAGAAGATGAGGAGGAAAATGGAGGTTTTTCCAGTTGAGCCTGAGAATAGTACCCCATCTTCCCCTTCATATGCTGGGACTTAGCAGCGCTGTGTTGGTGAGACTGGTTTGCGATGTGAGCTGGGCCTCGATGATTGCCTGGCGGCTGCAGCAGAGCATCCCTGTGAGATTTGGAGTTAGTGACGGCACTGGTGGGGGTTTGTGGGGCTGGCTCCCTTCCTCCTTGCCAGCGGTTACTAGTACTGCCATTGTTCACGGAGCAGCCAGCAGGGGGAGATGTGGTCACTGTGGAGGAAGCAGCCATAGCAACTCTATTAGAGCTGCTGCTGTTGCTATGGCGGCTGACAGAGCAGGGGGTCTGGGACATAGGAGGGTTGGTTGTGATGACAGGTGTTCGAGTAGGTGGCAGGGGAGGGCTGACATGATGTTGATGCCGGGAGGAACCTGGATGCCGGCTATCCACGACCTGATTGTGGCTCTGCTGGCACTGAGGTAGCAGACCTGGAGGTCTGTAGCTGCCCGACTCCTGAAGACAAAGAATTTTTCAGTCACTTAAAATAATAGTGATCAACAAACAACTGTGTTAAAAGCTGATGTGCCTGCGCCGTGCTGCTGCCCTTTATTAAAGGAACTCATTCTTGCAGAATATAAACATGGTTCAAATGAGGTCGCACATGAATAACTTGAACTCACCAGGGAGTGATTGCTGGGCGTGCTCTGATATCTCCAGGCCTCACGTGGACCGCTTTGCTGTTGCTGAGGTACTGAGGTGCTGCTGGCTTGAGGCGGTGGAGGAGGAGGACCCTGGTGGCCCAGCCCTGGATGAGGCTGGAAGTGGCTGTAAGGCACACTGCTGCTGCTGTTGTTGCTGCCGGTCGCAGAAACGCTTGCTGGTGACGACTGGGCATGTCGGTGATGATCTCTGTCTCCTCTGGTTGGAGTTGGTGCTGTATGAGAGGTAGCTTGGCTGCCACCTTGGCCCCCAATGAGAGGGCCTCTCTGCATATGAGGACCACGAGTCTCTTTAGCCTGGCATGGCGGAGCACTCTCCGGTTTGGAGCTGGGACTGGGGTAGGAGGAGTGAGGGGACCGATGGTTTACAGCCTGAGGTTGTAACTTGTCTTTCGGAAGCTGCGGAGCACATGCCTGGCTGTAGCTTCCCGGAGGGGAGTTGGGTAAAGGAGAGAGGTTGGAAGGGGCCAAAGATGCAGGAGAAGACTTCTGGGTGTAGCTGCCCATACCTTGTTTGTTGTTTTCCTGTTGAGCCAAAAAAAGACAAGAGAAGAAGAAAAACAAAAAACAGGACAATGAGAATAATATATGAAGGGCCTGATCACTGCGTATAAAACCAAGTTTACCAAGATGATTTAAAAAAAAAAAAAAATAGTAGACAGTGTAAAGATTTTGTTCCTGCTCAGACCTGGAACTCCTGTGATTGTGGGTTCTTGCGCTCTGAGGTTTGTGGCTGCCAGGGAACATTGCTGTCCTTGTGAAGAGGGTTCCAGAAGGCGGGCTTTGGAGGGTGGTGCTGAGCAGACGATTGGCCTGCACCAGAGAAACGTTGTAGCCCAGGGTGAGAAACCTGTACAGGGGAACGCACATTACAATATTTTACTACTCAAAGATCTGAGGAGGGGAAAAATAGAACTGAGGTTACAAATTGACACTGATGAAAGCTGATTTTAATATTAGTGACTGTCCAATACCTGATCTGAACCCTTTTTCCTTTTGCTGGGGCTGGGACACTCCTCTGCTGCAGGCTGTGAGGGTGGGTGCAGCGATGGTGGAGGCGTGTGTTGGATAACAGAGTGTTCACCCAGTGGAGGGCCTGGTCGCTTCAGCTGACCTCCTAGCATCTTCCCTGGGTAGGCCCTCTGCTGTGAAAGGAAAAAGGAAAAAGATCTTAGTTGCTGCAGATGAAGACGGCTAGTTCAATTATTGCAGTGTCAGTCCAAAGAATCCCTTCATCAAAATATTCAGAGCAAGATCGGGGAAGGAAAAGTGGCTTTGAGTGGGGTTTTATTGGTCTGAACAGGGAGTGCTGGGTGTTTTTGTGGATGATGAAACACGATCCATTAGAGAGTTCCTACCTGGCGCACCTGAGCCCACATGTCATCTCCCAGCAAAGGTGGACCCCGGGGAACATTCTGCTCCTGAGGACCCCCAAACTAAGACAGACAGAAAACCAACAAAATAAAGCGTGAAGAGTGATTTATTGTTCATCAGTAGTAAATGATTTAACCTCAGTTCAAAAGGCTGACATGGAATAACTGCAGCACTGTTCTCACCTTCAGCAGTTGGTTTGGCGCTCTGGAGGGGAAATGGGGGTTAGGTGGAGGTCCGCCGCTGCCCGCGTAGCCTCCATTATGGAGACGGAGCGAGAGGTCATTGGGGAGGGGCATGACCGGATGTCCTCGAGGAGGAAGGTGGGATTCATATAGCTGGCCGAATTCCCACGCTCTGTGATGAGGTGGAGGATGAAGGTGGTGGGGAGGTCGCTGCTGCTCCCTCTGCAGAGGTGGTAACATTGGCTGCGGGAGATCGAGCTTCTCACCTCCTCGCATCGGCCTGGAGTATAAAACACACAAGTTAAATGATTAAAAACACTTTAATGACATCAGAATTTTAATTCCTCTTGTAGCGTTCTCTAAATCTCTTGCATTTTAAATGTAGCTGTGCCACCAGTGTCTTTGTTCATGACTTACCCATTACTGAAATATTTGCTGTGGTGGTTTAATCCACCCATAGGTCCAGGAGGTAGATGGGGAAGTAGCTGGTGTTGGTTCATTGCAGGTGAACACCTGATGAAGAGCAGAAACAGGGTACAAAGTTGTTGAGCACCTTTAACTTGACCTCTACTAGCAGGTTTTCCCTGATGAATCAATGATACCAAAGAGGTTTTGCAGAAAATTTGATGTTGTGCTGTCATGACCACAGACCTGGCAGGTGGCTGCCAGGCGCGGCCGCCCACGGGAGGCCATGGCCCCCGGCTGAGTTCGTCCAGAGGGAAGGAATCCCGTGTGCCTCGCCCGCCAAACTGCTCTACTGCGTGATGCATCCAGCCTGCATGTTTAGTTGTACAGTCACACAATTAACACACAGATACGCTTACAGAGAGAAAACAGAAAAACATCTTTGGACGAAGAGCAGCTGCCATGCTTTATGATGCAGATTTTACAACTACCCAGTCCAGTCAATATATTTAGATTTTCATTTAAAAAAAGAGTCATAGTTTTTAGCTCTTGAGGCAGATTTTTTTTGACACATCCATCAAATCCTTGCTGCATAAACAAAAGTACTTACCAGACTAGCTGTATCTGTGAAGCCCTCCACTGCAGCTCAGAGAGGGCCTCACTCAAACACTGAGAATATGTGGAGGTCTGACACCTCAATCTTCAGCACCAGGAGCCTAAAAGCCAACTGGCTGCAGAGAGAGAGGACCAAGAGAATCATTATGAGAGGGAGTCAGAGACTTAAAAGCCATCAGGTCTCCTTTTATTGTGTAGACAAGCTGGCATGTGTGTGTGTTTGGAAGTAAGTGAATGAGAGAGATGGACAGCTTGCCAGCATCTCCTCTGCTTCTGTCAAGAAAGTTACATTCATAACTTGCCTGATTACGGCTGCTATGCATAAGTCAGCCTGCAGGAGGCAGCAGTAAGCTAGTTGGTGTGGAATCTGATTATTTCTGAAGCCCAGATGGCTCAGCGGGGAGCTCACCTCTGAGGACAGACCTGGGGTTACTGTAATCCTTACCATGAGCCTCCTGATAGCCAGAGACAGAGGGAAAGACCAAGAGTGAGAGACTTTGGTCTCATGCCAAGTGTGTGATGTTGGACGCGATGCAAGTGGAAGCAGTCCAAGTGTGCACGCTGCACAGTGATGGCAGGACTGTGCTGTTTTAGTGCACAAGAGAGAGAGAATAGTGCACTCCCTTTTAAGTGGATGATTGTGTGTGTACTGCAGCGTTGTGTGTGTGTGTGTAAAGCGTGCGTGTGCCCAGTGGATACACTAAGGTTTAATCTCATTACGGCAGGCGTGATGAAGAGGAAGAGGGGGGGCAGCGGCAACAGACGGTCTGAACAGGATGGGAAGGATAGATTAAGGAGAAGAGGGATGGAGGGAGGGAGGTGGAGTGGAGAGTGGGAATGGTGCCACGAAAACGCCCACACACCTTCCCACAAACACACAAATGACACAAAGGAGATGGTCGAGGGGAAAACACATGAAAGAAGCTGAGAGATAACTCTCTCTCCCCCTCCCTGCTTTCAGAAACACCGGACACACACACGGCACAAAAGAGCGAAGGTGTCGGGATGAAAAGAAGAAGTGTGTGTTTCAAAGCACAGAGATTCAATACTGACAACAAAAGAGACCCGAGACAAAACCTGAGAGGGAGGTTTAAACCTCATGACTGCCGTTAGAAACTAGCCTAACTAAATATCTACTGTTGTACTCAACACGTAACATGTTAAGTAGCTAAAAGTCCCCCATTCTGTCATCCGTTTAACACAAGATTAAAAGGTTAATCTTTCAAGAACAAAATCCAGATTCAGCTTCATCATTATATTCAATATAATATCAATGTAATATAAGACATATATGAAAAATAACACATTTAAAGATAAATATTTCTGTCTCTGTCTGGGCCTAACAGAAGTACAGAGATGTGACTGAAATGTGCTGCATAATTCATCAGTGGGAGAGTAACAGACATGCACTCGAGGATTATGATTCATTTGCCTTGCTCAGCATAGCACTCTTCCACTAGTTTTTCCAGAATTAGCTCTGGACGTACGCAGTTCTTCCTCCCACCAGTTCATCTTCCCTTCCTTTATTTCCTCCCACTAACACTGGATCACGGGCTCTATATAAAGCCCAGGAGAGGATACTTCAAACACTGTACACTTTTAGCTCGCGAGGAGGGTTGCTGTTCACTGACACATGAACACCGCCCTCGAGGGGCGAGGGATCATGAACCGCCAGACGCCACTGCTATGTGAAGATAGGCTGGCGTTAACTGTCATAACTCCACTCGACATGCTTTAAAGGAAAGTGATACAGACACTCACGCTGTGCGCACCTTTAGAGTAGCACCGAGTTATTGATTCACAGTTGTGTTAAGTCTCAGCTTCAGCTGCCAATCATTTCTTCCGGGGTCTCCTCAATCCTGAAAACACAGAGAAGGGAAAAATGTCAGCATGTGGGGGAGAAAAACGACAACAACAACACAACCAGGCTAAACAACACTCTGAGTTAGTGTCTCAGTCTCAAAGCACGAGACATGCAGTCGCGGTTCTCTCAGCATCGACCGAGAAGCCCTTTACCTCGCTGCTTCATCTGCACCATCCTCACTCTCCCTCACTGTTCAGGTGATGGATGGCAGAGTGATACAATGGGAGTGAACAACTCTTGCTCATTCACTCGTGCTGATAAGTGAGAGGCCCGTCTAACTCTAACAGCAAAAGTCCATAAACGCAGTCAACCATCACATGGAAAACATAGAACTGGTGAAATGTAGTAAAACTGCATTATGGTGAAAGTAGAAAAAGGTTTAAATTAGAAGACAAACAAAACAAAAAAACAGAGCAAGAGATCATCTGTGACTTCTTTTGAGAGCAAATGGGGACACGGAGGCCAGGTTGTAATTACTACTTTTATAGAGGGTGTGTGTGTGACCAAACAGCCATCCATACTGGCTATCACATTGCTACTCAGCAGCACAGTGTTAGAAACTCAGTACTCTGTAATGAGATCGTACACACAGGCGGCAGAAACTTTTTCAAGAGCAGCTCGGGTTCTATCAGATTATACCAAAGCGATGAAATGTGGTTATAGCACCTATGGGTAAGAGTATGGTGTAGGAGAGGAGAGGCAGTGAGAGTGAGCGAGCATTACACGGGTTATTTTTTTGGGGAACCCCCGATGACTCAGCTCGCCTGGAAGACGGCTTACCCCAAACCGCTGGGCCTGAAACCCCGCCCCTCTGGGACACCACTTACAGTCAGGTGACCGGGGGCGTTTCTGCACCACTGCTGAAGTAACAACAGTGGGAATTTCTCTGACCGTGTGATGTCATTTCTCCTTCCTAAGAAGCGTGACGCTCGGGTAATCGGTACGCGAGCGCACGTTTACATAAATAAGCAGGATGTACCGCTGAGGTGTTGGGTGGGGGGTTTCGCGGCCGAGAGAATGATCAAACAAGTAAATCGATGAGGAATATTCTGATTAATCCGTAACCGTTTCACACAAATGGAACGTAGCGCTGCCGGAGAAGCCAAAGAAATACAGGAAGTACTTTGAGAAGTTTAAATTTAAACCTTCAAACGCTGCAGGTGTCAGTGTAATTGCTTCCTGCTTTCAATTTAATTTGCTCTAACCACAGCAAACAAAAATTCCTGCGGTGTCTACGGTAAGAGAACATCTGTGTCCTTCATACACAGCTAATAAAACTCATGACATCATTTAGTTTTCAATCAAAAATCCCCTCCAGAGTGCATCTTGTGGAAGTGGAATCCCCCCCATCGAAGAGGCATTCCCGTCAACACCCTCGTTATCGTAGGAAAGTTTGTCTCCAAAACCGCTTAGCACAGGGCTCGAGCGGGAACAGAACAACGCCGTGCCGTCGGCCGTCAAACAACCAGGAAGTCAGACGGTTAATGAAAAGTCTCTGTGGGATCTGACAAGCAAAGCAATTTCATGGTACGGCCCAAAGTCACATGATTGTGGCTGTGCACAGGGAAGCCTGCTTCGTCTCCAATGAGCACTGAGGGGAACAAACAGTTGAAATTAAGTCATTACATGAGATCCGTCTCTGTGCCATAGCCTGCCATTTGTTCACCGTCACCATCCCTTTCTGCCTCTGCCCCAGGCCGTGAGAAAGAGGAGAAAAAAAAAAGACATCAGTGACGACGTCCACTGTAAAAACATTGATCAGTGTAAAACTTGAGAGAACACTTGTTTGCAGACTTGTTTGTCTGAGGAAAGCACATGAGGCTGCTAGAAGAACGAGGGCTTGAGGAGGTAAAAGCAGGCAGCTGGAGAGCATTTTACTGTCTGACTAAATTCACTGCAGAGCCATTCTGATAAGAAATGACCAGATAAAACTGGGAGAAGTGGCAGATAATAGAAAAAAAAACGAGTTAGGAAAGAGCTCTGGCAGCAGTCAGTCTCCGATCAAGCATGGCAGCAAGGCCATGCATGGTCTTCTCTCTCCTCTTCCTCCCTTAGCTTTACTCCACATTACATAATCAGTCCCAGATAGAGATCGTGTTCTGGAGGAAACACCATGCATTTCTCCCTCTCTCTCTCACACACACACAGCCCCTGCATCCGTCCTCCCCCGCCCCGTTGCCAGGCTCCCTGTGTCTACATGTACGTGTGTATTTATTTCTTTGTGCGTGCACTAACGTCAGTGCATGCGTTTCCAAGATGATGATGATGTGGGCTAACTTTATCATGTCTGCATCTTAACACACACACACACACATACAATTAGAAGCCAGCACACACAAGGCAGTGCAGTTGAGCTGAGGACACGACAAAGCAAACAGTTTCTGCAGAAAAACAGAAGGAGCTGACCTCTGTGTAAGACAGTTCACAACAACAACACACAACTCTTGGTTGATAAAAAACATGGTGCTGAGCTAACCCTTAACCCACTCTCTCATTCACTTAAGCCCGTGCGGAGCAGCGGGGTTTAACAATTCAGGTAAAGCTCATGTTTGCTTCCCTCCGTCTCATTCCAGCTCATGTGCGCTCTCCCACACATCTGCTCGACATTCAGGCCGTGACAGAGAGGAGCAGGAGCATCTGTGGAGGAAAAGTCTTCATATTTAAACTGCGCTGGCTTGAAGTTACTTCTAATTTAAACATTTAGAAAACTACAGGGACAATCATCAGGTTAGCAGCGACCACAAACAAATCATTATCTCATTGTGGCTGTCAGTGGTCAGCCTGTCAGTTTGTCGTTCGGCTCCTCGCGGCTGTTTTTTCCATTAATTTTTGGTGGTCTTGACAACCACCGTGACCTCATTCAGGAGACGAGAGCTGATTAGTTAGACTACGTTTTTATCTCTTGGGGGGGGAAAAAGACGCACAAATTGCAACAGGAGTGTGTAGGTGGGAAAAATAGAAAAGACAGGAAAGAAGAAAACAAAAGGTCTTTTTATTTTCCTGTGACATCTGGGCTGTGACTGACAACATACAACTGGGTTACAGTGGTGCACAAATCATACAAAGAGACCAGTCGCACTTGTGTGCGTGTGACGTTTAAAGAGAAGAGGAAGAGAGCTCTAAGGGGAGAGGAAACTGTCGTCACAACCACAGGAAGTGGGCCTCCCTGAGGGGGCATGTGTGCAAATGTGTGAGGGAGGAAAATCGAGCTTTGGGGAAGGGTTTTGGTTCTTTTTAAAAAACCATGAAGCTTCCTGTTGAAAAGATAACTATGAGCATTTTAGAGTGTGTGCAATAAATGGCCGTCTTACGTGACTAATATGAGCCTCTGCAGATGTGAAATAAGCAGGTTCCTAAAAATACACCTCAGACACACAGTCATCCCGTGCGACGGCACGTGTGTCCAACTCATGACTCACACAAGCCACTTCGACAAAAACAAGCGACATAACCGACTTCTAAAGAGATTCGCTCTGATCTGCTGCTTAAGTGAAAAGCCTTGCTCGCGCACTCTGGCTTCTGGTAAAAGTGAGTGACAAACAGAGGATGGGAGGACGGGCGCCTGTGTCACTCGTACTTTTCTGCTTCTTTTTCACAGAAAAAGTAGAGTTTTAGAGGAAACTACAGACTCGTGTACAGACTTCTGTGCATGTCAGCGCAGAATCGAAAAAAACAAACAAAAAAACCCAAAAAAGCGGGATGACTCAACACATCTGAAGGACAAAGCTGAAATCTTAGAAGCGACTGCGGCTCGTTTCTCGCACACGAGCAACCTCAGAAGTCCCCCGACTTTTCTTTCGGCTTCTCTTGAGTGACGCTTTTCCATAACCAATCGAAGAAAAGCTCTGGACAAACACAGCTACACATGTGAAAAAAGTTTAAAAATCCCCCTCCCTCGTTCTCCAGGTACTTCTAGCCCACATCCAGGGCTGACACACTCAAACACACAGAAATATACTAAACAAGACTAGAGACTGCCTCCTTGGCAACAGTTACCAGGGGAACTGGCCGCGTCTTAACCAACAGTTATTAAAGTAAGCTGGAGAGTCTGACACAGACAGACGAGAGGACTTTACTAATCAACATGTTTCCTGAAACACAAGGCAGACTTGACCTCACACCATCCTCTTCCTCTTCCTCACTGGACTCACATTATGTTTCACTGGCAGTCTGTGTGTGTGAATAATACTCAGCAACATGTGTGTGTGTGTATGTCAACGTGTATTTATATCTTAGTGGGGACTCAAAATTGGAAGTTTACTATAGTTGTGGGGACCAAAATCCTGGTTCTCATGAGTTTGAAGGCATTATTGATTGTTAGGGTAAGGGGCTAAAGAAAGTATTTTGTCAATTTAATGTCCTCACAAGATATGAATACTTGTGTGTGAGTGAGAGAGTGAGTTACGGCAAATCAGAGATAATGACAGCATGCGTGCAGATGGTCAGCACGCCGTTGTTTTTACAGCGGGTGTAATTACGATCGCGTTGACTTTATCCAAACAACCGTGACACCAACAGAGCAGCTTTGTTATGACGTTTGTTCGTTTAGATCAGAGAGCATCCAAGGCCTGTTTACAGATTCTCCAAATACCACAGCTGCTGATCTTGTAGGGGATTTTTCCCCCTTCATGAATCTCTCCCTACTCACTGGCTGACTTATCGCCTATTCTCCCAGCGTGGCGGACGTGGGTAAATGCAGTCACAGGAGGTGAGGCGAGGTACCAAAGGAAGGAAGAAAATTCTTTCCAAGTTGTGAGAGCCTATTTAACTTTAGCTATGAGTCACACACAAACACACACACACACTGTAGGTTCAAACACAGCCCTTCCACTGTGGCATCATCACTGATGGCAAAGGGCCAGAGATAACAGAAACTGAACTCAGAGGGAAAACTTTCTCCTCACTCTCACTGGCTTTAAAATAGCAGCAGAACAGAAACATACCCTTTCTCCTGTAGCAAAGCTTTCAACTTTGTAAATGCTGAAGACTAACGTACAAGCGTTTTACATTAGTGTGGTGCATCTAAACCTTTGCCTTCTCATGTAAAAAAATAAAAAATAAATAAATACCCCCCCCCAAATAGCCAATTATTGTCCATAAAGTGCTGCTGGCATATGCATTTAGAAGGTTCAGTGGTGTTTATTACAGTGCTGTTTTACTGTAATTTACAATACTTTTGCCTCATTTAAAGCTCATATTTTATGTGACTTTTGAGTGATTTTATGTGATTTTTTTTCACCTTTCTTTCATAGCCGACACACGTGCATAATAACTTTTACCATATGCTGGACCCTACAGAAGGCAATATGGTTGTTGTTTTTGGGCCCCCGCTCCCCATTTTGACAGACCTTGATCCACAGCAGTCCGTCTCTGAAGGCATAGTGGAATTCCACACTTGCCTGACTAAGATATCGCCTCCAGCTGGTCCCCCAGCAAAGTCTTACAGCCTTCAATCAGTAAGTCCTTATCAGCGTGCACTTTTTAAAACCCTGCATGGACAGGCGATCAGCTAATGCACTGAAAATTAGCTCTGTGCAAAAAAAAAAACAAAACAAAAAACAACGCTGCTATATGTGATGTCATCATGTTTATTACATAGCGGGGGTTGGTGGGTTCAGGTGAGGTGAGGTGAATAGGATGCCATTCCTTTAAATGTTGAAATGAAACGATGGGCAAATTCCTTGACTTTTTACTCCACCTCTCTCGTTCTGCTTTGCTCTCTGAAACTACACCCTTTACTGGAACGGTTTCAACATCGTGGCGTCATCACATGTTTCGCTGCCACATTCGATTACTGGTTTCATTAGTTTCACTCTGAAACACTTGTAACTTGGTTATATTCGTTTTGTGTAACAGATGACAAAAAAACGGTTGATGCGCAGCACCCACCGTCTGACTGACACACACACGCTCAGAGCTCTTGTTTGATCAGAGTTAACCGACAGGAGTAGCTGAGTAATCACTTCAAGCCAGCCTACTGACCTATTTTGAATGCCAGGCACATGTACAAAGGAAAATAATTATAGTGAACGAGTCACATCCGTATCAGGGTTAGGTATAGAGAAAGAGGAGAGTGCTGTGGGTGGGATTGGGTGAAAAGCTCAAATAATTTACTCTGCTTACTGAGGTTTTAATGACTCAACCGCTGTTGTTGAGCCAGCAGCTTTCTTTCCACTGTCACGTCTATTTCCTGACGCGTGTATATCGCTTTAATAATCGTCCGTGTTCGTCATCAGTCATAGTAAAATGGGCGGCGATTGTTCATTCACACATACACACCCACTCCTGCTGAGATCACGGGAGAAACGGGGCGGGGTTTGAGCTGAAGCCGCAGCACAGAGTCTGCACAGCGTGTTAGGAGCGAGGTGGAGCTTCGACTTTTTTTTACTACCTCCGACATGAAAAGGTGAGACAAAACACGCCACTGTTTCCATGCCAATCGATCTAATCGATCGGAAGTGAACCTTCAAAGGGACTCGTTTTTGTTTTGTCAGCGATCCCCTGCCAGCACGCTCCTGTTCTTTCTGATCTCCCCTCGTTTATTGCGGGCAATAAAGTGACAAATGAGCGACATACCCAGCCACAAATTCTCACCAACTGCTTTCTCCTGACCAAAAAAAAACAAAAAAAAAACGGTGTAACGTCTGTGGGTGGTGATGCAATAGCTCATAATGATACTTCAAACGCTTACTACCACTCCTCCAAACCAGTTAACTGGGTCGTTATGTTGATGCAAGGCGGCCAAGGCGCACGGATACGCACGGGTCAGACGCAGAGAGTTTAGTGGACCATCTGACCCTGAAACCCAGACTTAAAGCCCCCCCCCCCCCCCCCCCCCACAAAAAAAAGAGGTGATGCAAATCACTTCCTTTCAATCCAGCTCTTTGTCTGCGTAAGTATGACTGGAGGGTGATTTTGGGGGGCTGGGGGAGGCAGCTATCCATTCACTTTATACGGCTGCCGACCTCGGTGATCCTGCCCACCCCCCTCTCCTACACACAGACACACAATGGCGTGAGATCTCATTACACAAGCAGTTTTCTGTCCTCTAACTCCCCTTCCCCTTTTCCAGCCACGGCATGATCATGAGATTTCAAAGCAACGCTAAACGGAACTAGGACCCGGGGTGTCTCGAAGCATGGATGGCGTGGATGGAGCTGTTATCAAACACTGTCGGCACGCACAGACTAGCTTTAGGACAAAAGTTGGGGAACAAGGTTTCGTGTTAGGGACACAAAAAAAAAAATTAAAATCCGCAGATTCACACCTAATCACTAGTTTAGCAGAAATAAACCCACGTGCGCCGAATGATTAACCGGATGAAAACAATGAAAACAATTCGCCGAACTGAGACCTCATCCTTTACGCGTGGGATTAAAGAGAGCCACCTGTGGTTGAGAAAAACACAGTGAAATTCCCCCACCTCATCGATTACACATGATCGACGGTTCCACTCAGCCAGTTCCGATAATGCGCTCACTGTTCCGAATCAATCAATCGGTCAGTAACCGAACATGACAACACAGCTATGGTATCTCCCACAGTTATGCTACACGAGGCCATTTCACAGTGAAACTTTATCCCCCCCCCCCCTCCCCTCATTACAACCAAAACAAAGTCGGCTGGACTTTTAAAGCCCCCCGCGCTAAACTCACCGGCCACAGCAGAGCTTCCAACAGTCGCTACTGAAGGGAAATAAATTGTTGAATGAAATATGAATGAAGTATCCGGGTCCTGTCAGTCACAGCAGCCTTTTACACTCGCTGTGTTTGGAAGTGTAGAGCTCCGAGTGTGCACAGAAACTCGAGCAGCCGGCAGAGCGCAGAGCAGCTACGGTCCTATAATCCCTGTCGGTCTCTGTCGTTTCCTCTCCCAATAAAGAAAAATACAAGAAAAAAAAAAAGAAACTTGAGCCTCCTGACAGCAGGAGAGCGTCTCCGGTGTCCGTGATAGGCTCGTTCAGATATTTTACTCCGTGTCTGATGGCTGTCTCTGCTGTCAAGCCCCAGCTCCGCTCGCACGGCTCTCAGTGTTTCTCTCCGCGTCAAAGAAGCTCTCGCACAGAAGCAGCCGGGCAGGGATCGTATTGCGCTGAGCTGTGTTTAAAGAGACAGTGACGTCAATCCCCGCCCCCGGAATCCCAGGGCAAGCTCGCGTTAGATCCGACTGCCGGTACCGGGCCCGTTTATTTCTCTTTGTACCTTTTTATTTTTAACACTAGATGGTTTTTCTTTTTCAGGCAGACTCGTGACCAGCGCTTGGACTCCAGCACAGCCAGCAGCTATTTCTCTGCCTCGGTCTATTCCTGGACGAGGAAGCGCCCCTCACTTCATGTTACCACAGGAAGACAGAGACTATCACAGTGTATATTTTTGCCTTTGACTTGGATTTCTTGTACATCCATAATAAGAAAACTACTGACCTCACAGATCCACTGAAATTATACTGAAATGGTTTCTTCTCTTTGGGCAACTTGCACATTGTTACAGTGACAACAGACTTTCTGTCAGGTTCCTCAGACATTATTTATTAATAACACTGTGGTGGTCTTCTGCTGCTGTATGCCATCAGCTTCAAGGTTTAATGTGTTGTGCATTCAGAGATGCTCTTCTGCACACCTTGCTTGCAACAAGTGACTTATTGTTGCCTTCCTATCAGCTCTAAGCAGTCTGGCCATTCTCCTCTAACCTCAGGCATCAATGAGGCATTTGCACCCAGAGAAGTGCAGCTCACTCGCAGGGGCGGAGCTAGAGAAATTTTCTTAGGGTGGCATGGAAATCAAATGGGGTGGCAAAATTGCAGCCTTTTTAAAAAAACACATGTGTTACATATGGTTAAAATGATTATAATGCAGTAATTATACAGGTTTCATATAAATATAGTCTGTAAAGTAAATATTTTCTGTAGCCCACATAATTAAACATTTCAGTTACATAAAAGATGTGAATTTTGATCAGATGTACTGTATGACCTGCATAATTAATACGTATAAAATCCAGAAAGTTACACAACATGAGATGGCTCATTTACAAACACAAGTGTGTGTGTGTGTGTGTGTGTATATATATATATATATATATATATATATATATAAAAAAAATTTTTACTGTAAAAACTACAGACATGCTTAGTAAATTATTTTCATAACTTAAAATGCAAATATAAATTGTACATTTTGAAAACTTAGGCACAAAGTTTGTAAATAACAAAGTTACATGCAACCATTTATCTACAAATGCAGCCAATGCATGACAGCATGAGGTGTATCACTGCTCCTGTTTTCCACCTGGAGACAGTGTTTACACTGCAACCTGCCTTTGTGACATTCATTAGTATCCTCACTTACACACAAAACAAAACAATGACTACGAAACACACTACTACGCAAGACAATACAACAGACTAACTATACACTCCACGCTAAACGTCACAAATCTCCCACATCTCAAAACTCGCCATCAATATCTTTCTCTCGCTGTCGTCACTCCCAAAACTTTCCCCACTTCCTGTTATATTATTAAACACCATTGTCTTATGCAAAACTACGGTGGCACTAGGGGTAGCAAGGCAAGAGATCATTTTAAGGTGGCACACGCCACCCCTCTAGATCCACCCCTGCTCACTTGGTATTTACTCTTTTTCAGACCACTCCCTGTAGATTGGTTATGTGGTAGATCGGCAGTTTGTGAAGTGGTCAGAGAAGCCCGCCTGGCATTAACAATTGAATGTCTTCCCCATTCACTTCCCCATCAGGTCGTCTTGACCATAAATGGCTGATTAGATATTCACATTAGCATACAGTTGAATGTGTGTAATTACTGAGTGGCCAGTGATTTAATGCTCTTGTGCTTTGATTTATTTAGTGAAGGTGGTGAACGTCTTCATGATGAGATGTGAGGTTTGTGCTGTAGATAGCTACATAAATATAGCATAAATGTGTGTTTATAGAGTGAAAAGTCTGTATGAGACAGTACAGATGGATGCACTTGATGTGGTGCTTATAGATATGTTAGAAGTACAGAGTGTTTTATGGCTCAATAATATAGAACTACTGTATTTTTTATTTGTTCACTTATGAGTTTAATATATTTCTTGGTTGTGCCTACCAGATGACAGTAATTTGATTGTATGCATAGACAGTACAAGAATTATATGCTACGTGCTCAAAGGTAGCCAAACAAGTCTTTGAAAACCACAAATGGGTCTCTCCAAGGCCGGAAACATTTGTTCCAGCCATTCCTTGCCAAAGCAACCATCCTGTTCTCTATAATAATGCCAAAGAGCCACATTGGTACAACCAACAGTATGCATCACAAACCCAACAAACACACACAGGTTATATTTAGAAAGAACTGCCTCAGCAGGATAACAGGAGGCAAAATTAGTTGCCGCAGGGAGGACGGGAGTGTGTCATGGATGATGCTAAGACGATGACTTATGGATGCACGCGCACACAGTTTATTTATGTCCAGAAGAATTCTAAAAAGAGGACAGACTACAAACAAACAATAAACAAACAATAAAATCTGAACATTGTTAAACCTTGCCTTGGTGCAAATAGGTGAGGCTACACTGTAAATTCGAATTAGTAAGCCTTAACCTCAAACAATTGCCTTAAAATAGCAAGTAAGTGTTACTCGTCTTATTCGAGTGCTTCAGCGATCACATATGTAATAAAAAAATAAAGGTAAGAGACATTTCAAAGTACGGTAATTTGCTTTTTAAAACTTTTTCTCCTTTATAAAACAACTCACACTGCTCACCTGACAATATCATTTACACCAGTGGAGGTATCAGTAGACCAGTATGAAAGTTACAAGTGAAACTTTTTCATAACATGATTTGCAGATGATGTAGTCTAGTCTACTAACCTGTCACCGTTCACATATAAAAACGTCACAAATCGCCATTTGGTTTCATATGTGATGAGTTTAAGATGTTTATTTAGTTGCGTTCAAGTTCTAGAAACTAGAAACTTGTGCAGCTCTGTCTTAAGATAAGCATTAGTCTTAAGGTACTCGAGGGAGATTCTTGAGATCATCCATTAAAATATCTCTCTCGGAAATACGGTCAGTAGTGTCAGTATCAGGGTGGAGAGGATTTGGCTACATCAGTGACAGTCAGCACCGCTAACAGACCCCAGGCCTCCTCATTCTCATAAGCCTCTTTAAAAGCAACTAAACAAAGTACACTGTGTACTATTTAGATTCTTAGAACTCTGACTCAAAATAGGGCAAGTTCATCGACATCCAAATAAGAGCTAGGAAATAGTTTCAGCCATGCAAGTTCAGTATTATAATGAGTGAACGTCCTACAGAGAGGTCAGTACTTATAGAAACAACCATGTAGCTACAAATAATATTTAGATCCTTAGAGTCAAATACGATGATTCATTAGCCAGCCAGTGTGGCTGTAACAAGCTTCATGTAGAGTTGCCTTTGCAGCTGACACTGGCAGTGCTGTCAGTATTTGCATGGCGTTCACCTGCTGTATCACCTGGGCCAAGCTGCATTCACTGTGTCAACTTCAGCAAAACGGAAAACTACTTTCAAATTTGATAATGTTTCACTTTAAATTCGAACAAATAAAATATGTTTTGGGGCACTTGGTAAGTGACCTTGGTAAGGACAGCTAGTCTTTGTTCTGTGTTCATCAAAGTTTTTATCCATCAACGGTCTACCTCAGGGGTCACCAACTTGGTGCCCGCAAGGACCATATGAGTAGCCCAAGGGCCTGTTCTAAAAGTAGGTCACTATAACAACTTACCAGTAAGCTGCATCTGTTTTTATTTTTTGTTGCTATTTTTAAAAAATCACAATTGCTTTGGTGTCAATTTGTTAGATAATATATAAAAAAATGTTTATTTTTAAATATTAGATCATCGCTAGGTGGTCTCCACGGAAACAGTTGCCATAATCAGTGTCTTTACATAGATGAATATCATTAATTATTAATGATAACATATAATTAAAATTAAATTGAGGAAATTTGTTATTTCAGAAGTGTGTGTCAAACTGGTAGCCCTTCACATTAATCAGTACCCAAGAAGTAGCTCTCACTTTCAAAAAGGTTGGTGACCCCTGGTCTACATGTTAGCTATTAGCTAACTATTAACTATTAGCTAAGTCTGTTAGTAATAGCAAGCTAACTTAAACGATCAGAAACAAATTTAAACACTTATTGCGTGTTTAATAACTTACCTCACTGATCCTTAAAAGAGAAAAAGCCAGCCCTGTGGAACTTTGTTCGTATTCTCCGTTTTGTATTTAGCGATAAGTCGAACAAAATCACATCACAGATACAAATTCCGGTGACCGTTAAGTTGCTTAGACTGAATGCGACACGTGAAACAAACACAAACACAGAACGTAACATTGCATTTGGAGGAACCTGAAGTATTCGCTCGTCTGCCTTTTAGACCATTCTTCCAGAAGCAGATTTAGGAGGTCAGATACTGACATCAGGTTCTTTCTGGCAGATTCGATACAATGTAGCGCCAAGTCTGTTTCCTCCTACTGGTGGAATAATGTCATTGTTTCCTTTGCTTCTGCTCTTTTGTTTTAAGGTTAGCGTCACTCAAAGCAACGAGTAAACAGTAAACATTTTCACCATACAATTAGCAGTAACCTCATAAAATCTAGTAAAAAGTGTATTTTTATTAATTAAAGTAAAGTTGACTAATTTATGTAGGTCAGGAAATTTACAATACCGTATAACTTCCAATAGTAGCCCAGGCGTTTATTCAAAAAATTATTCGGCCAGCCCAGTGTTTAAAAAAGACCGGTGGTTGTTGGAGACTGTCTCTTATTCCCTTCTCAGACGGAATGGACGTTTTAACTTTCTTCCTTCTTTGATAGCATGCGATGACAAAGCATTTTTAGCACGAAAAGGTATTTGCCGTATGATTTACTGGAGGAGGGCAGTAGCCTAGATGGTATGAAAAGAGTAGTAGCGTACGGAAAAAACGTGACCAGCGCTTAAAGAGACCGGCTGCTATTGGAGACCGGCGGCTATTTGTCGTGACTTGTTTTCAAACCCGGAGTTTATTAGAAACAGGCGTCAATAAGAGACAGGCCACTACTAGCAGATATACGGCATATCAGTCTCCGGCTGCCTGTTTTTGTTTTATTAGTTTGCTCACAAGAGAGGGTGTGCGCTAGATTCAAGCCCCCAATGAAGTAAGTGCATGGCATGTGCTGCATGTCCTACCGGGTGGATCTAGATGTCTATTGTGAAGTGACAAAGACTGTTCAATAATGTGTTTTGTGTTGAAAAAGGGGGAGGGACACAGCACAGAGGGGGTCTTTATGGCACTTGAAGGCAGTGTGCTTATATGGATGGCTTCTTTCTCTTAAAGCCTGTGTTTATGGTACGTACAGTACTGTGCAACGAGCTTGGAAGCATTTATGGCTGCACCAAGGATAACAGTGAGGGTCCACACCAAAGTTCACATTAATAATAAGTGTGAGATTAGTACAGTACTCTATTCTATTAGGTGTGTTCACTGTCTCGAGTGAGCGCACACCAAAGAGTGTGGTGAGAAAACATCGTCCTGCAAAAGTGAACAGGAAGAGGACTGCTGATTGATGTGTGCACGGGTGGGACTCAAGTGTGCCACACACACTGCCCCTGCACAAACACGGTTTCTTCCAGCTGTTCCTCTCATACATGTACCCATATTATAAGAGTCTGAAAAGATTAAATACATATGAGCTGAATTCCCATACTTCTTTTTCCACAACAAGGGAAGCTGAAGAATTACAGCCTGTCCCGGGGGTCCCAAGTGTGCATGTGTGTGTGTCTGTGGTAGGAAGGGACAATAAAGAAAAAAAAAAGAAAAGCACTGTTTTCGCAGCTCTCGTACAAGGCTAACAATCATGTGTTTATGTGTGTGGAAGAAATGCAGGCATGTGTGTGTGTAATTAAAGAGATCAGGGATGGGGACAGAGCAGTTCTCACACTCCAAATGTATACAGCACCCACTTTATGAGACCCCAAATTCTTGTCATGCCAGCCACACTCATGCAGGCATGTTTGAAAAATAAATAGCTTATAACAGGGACGGGGTCAAGAAAGAAAGTTTGAGAGTGACATGTGAAGTTTTGTGTGTGTGTGTGTTTGTGTGTGTGTGGGGGGGGTGAGCATGGGTGTAGGAGACTGTGTCCCTGGTACAGATGGTACTTTTCAGCCTCTGATATGTAGGATTGTGTGTGGGACTGTGCGTGTGTATGTCCGCGTGTACATGTGGCATAACGTGAGTCAGCCTTTGGGTACAGTGAGAGACCGACAGACACTATAATAATCACCTCCACGCACACTCACGCTGCGAGGAGACAGAGAGCCACACAGGCAGTCAGACTGAGAGACTGGCTAAGCACACCCACATATAGCTGGCTGAATGGAGCGCTGCAGCCTTGATAATTAGGGCCTTTACTCAAGGAGAGAGCGACTGATAGGGAGCCCCGGCTTTTCCTTTAGTTCCCCAAACAACCAGCTAATCCCAACTGTGGTGCTATGATAAGCTAAGAACTCCAGTCCTGCTTAATATACTCACCACCCCAAAGTTATACTCAGTGAAAAGTAAAGGAGCTTACAAAGTTAGGAGCGAATGTAAAGGAATACATTTTCAGCATTGTCCCAACTAGTCAGTTTCCTATCATGGACACTAAGGCTAAGTAACGTGTATCTGCAGATAGCGTTGCTTTGATGTTTGTTGCTAGAACTGAAGCACACACTGCACTACAACACTGAGTTTAACCAGACAGCAACCATCCAGCGGTGTGAAAACGAGCTTGCAGCAGCAGTGACATTATAATGTGATTACAACATGAAGTAAACGGGGAGGTTTTGTGGAAGGTTATATAGTGTAAAGTAATATGACATTCACGTCATAGCCCAAACTGCTTCGGTGGTTGGGAAAACTTAGCAGTTAGCATCAGAAAATGAAACTGTCCGTGAGATACGGTGAATTTCGCTAATCACGGCTTCCTCGCTGATTGCTAACAGAATGAAAAACCAAACCATTGATCTCTCTCTCTCTAATGTGGTTTTGATATGACTTGAATGGTTGAGTCAGCAACTTTTTAAAGAACATGCACGTTCAGCGCTAACGGCACACACAAAGTTCAAAAGCATAAAAAGGCGTTTGCATGTGTGAGAGATCATAAAAGAGGAGTAATCCACTGACACCCATGACTTTGCAACTCATCTCCTTCATAAGTAATGATTGTGTGTGTGTGTGTGTGTGTGTGTGTGTGTGTGTGTGTGTGTGTGTGTGTGTGTGTGTGTGTGTGTGTGTGTGTGTGTGTGTGTGTGTGTGTGTGTGTGTGTGTAATATGCAC
>VURO01045458.1:0-15979 GCA_015108175.1 Pelvicachromis taeniatus | reverse complement strand
AATTGTCACGGGAGTGAGAGGGAAAGAGGACCCAGGCGCAGTTTTTAGACTGAGGTGAAAAGACGTTTACTTACAGTGCTCTAAGACGTATTCCAACAGTTCACAAATAATGCAGTTCCCAATTGTGCTCCTCCTTTGCTCCCGAGTGTCTCCTTGTCTGTGGTAGCCCAGTGCACGAGTGGTGCTCCCCGAAACTTCTCTCCGCCCGACTCTCCGGGAGAGGACGTAAAAGACCAGAAAATCACAGTTAGCAGGTTTGCTAGCCGACAGTTCCAGTTCAGTGTAATAATCCCACTTTGATGGTCACTGCGTCCAGCTTAAATGCCGCTGGTCATAGATGATGGCTGATTGGAAACAGCTGGCCGAGTGACGAGACGCGGGAGGACCGACGACAGCACAGAGGGACTTCCGGGTCGAAGGTCACCCGGCTACTATTGGAGACCGGCGTCTATTTGTCGTGACATGTTTTCATACCAGCGTTTATTAGAAACCGGCGTCAATAAGAGACAGGCAACTATTAGAAGATATACAGTATATGAATGAATGATGATTTATTCTGAATCATTGATGGTATATTCTTAACAACTATTCAGAACCCTGAAAACATTCAGTTTGTTCTCATATAGAGCAAAGAAAACAAACACAATTGTCGCTCCACCACCATTTGAATTAATCATCTAGCTTGTTAGCTACTTTAAGGTCTTACCTTTGTGGAAGATGTTTTGATGTTGGAAGTTGTTTCTCATAGTAAAACTGAAATGAGTGGCTGAATCTTGTTCTATGTAATGATTTTGTGTATTTCAGTGAGCTTAAGATGAAAACTAAAATAGCATTTTAAAGAAAGGGTATGGGTTAGTAAACAAAATGAAGAGCTTTAGTGATTAATAATGTTGTTTTTCTTGAGAGGACTGTGTCATTTTGACCGTGTCCTCTTACCTTCAAGCATATAAAGCTAAACCATTTAAAAGAAAACGGAGTCATCTTCAGCTTTTTTTTTTTAACCACGCAACCTGATATAAGGAAGCCAGTGAATGCTCTATTCATTTTAGTATATGACTAATTCTGACAAGTCTGTTTTCACTTACACCAAAATTTGGGGGGGATCACTGACACAAAAGCATCACCCAACACTAATTCTGTTTTCAGTCAGAGCTGGTGCAGCGTGTCTTCAGCTCTATCCGCCTACTTCAGCTGGCTACTCACAGCTTGATCGCAGTTCTTTAATCTCATTAACCGCTATCGCTGGGAGCACATCTAAATGACTTTAAGGCAGATGATGCGGTTTAATAGAGATTGAATAGTTGTAACCTCTCTCACCCCCCACCCACCCCCACCCCACAGCTATTGTAACTGCTGTCTTAGCTAAGAGCTTGGTAGTAGGGCCAAATCTTCCTTCTCCTGCTGCTGTCTCTTTATTCAGTCTTCAATTGAGGCCTTTGGTATGTGTCACTGTATGAATATAACTGAGGTTTTACATGGATCTGTTTGACCCTCTTTAGCCAAACTAGAAATGTGACTGTAGGACTGATCTTCAAACTGAAACATACAAAAAAAAATCAAATTTAGAGCAATTATTAGCATCCTATAATAAACTATTATTGTGAACATGGTAATTCAATTCAATTCAGTTTTATTTATATAGCACCAAATCACAACAACAGTCGCCTCAAGGCGCTTTACATTGTAAGGTAGACCCTACAATAATACATGTGAAAAACACATTGTTGGAAAAACCCAACAATCATTAGACCCCCTATGAGCAAGCACTTTGGCGACAGTGGGAAGGAAAAACTCCCTTTTAACAGGAAGAAACCTCCGGCAGAACCAGGCTCAGGGAGGGGCGAAATGTGGGACTCTTAACCAACTATTCAGGATGTTGTGGACTCTTCGTTGGCACATTCTTTACTGCATCATCAGCATACATTTGTCTTTACAGCTGTCTGGTGTCTCATTAATATATAGCCAAAAAAGTAGTGGTCCCAACATTGAGCCTTTGCAATTCTTGTGTATGTTACACTTAGTATTTATAAAGACACTGTATACATCCACAGTACACACCTGCAAATCTTAGACGCACATATTCTGCACATTGTAAAGATGGCATCTGCCAAAGCCACTTAAAACCAGGCTGACCCTGGATGATGCGGTGCTCTGCGTTTGTGTGTAGCTCTTTGAATGACAGAAATGTCTGCTGTTGGAGAGGCACTTCAGTTTCTAAAACATATTGGTGGGTGATGCTACAAAGAGCACGGAGTAACGTACATACTCTTGGAGGTGCTAAAGCCCCACATTGTGACCCCTGAGAGGCTGTTGATCACGTTTTGTAACAATCTCATCTTCTCAGGCCTAGAGGATAGAAAGGCTCAAGTGGTTGCTCTGTCATTCACTAACAACCACTTGAACCTCGCTACCAAGGAGACCCAGGTACTCCCCAAATCCCAATTAATGAGAGAAATGCTTGAAGAGGGTGTTCTTGACGGTAGCTGTGACAGCTTAATTGTGATTTTGGCAAGGCCCCTCTGGCAACAATCTTCTACACTTGACAGTTCTGTGCTCTTGATTTAACTGAAAGCCCCTTTTTTGCATATTCATTTAGCTTCAACTGAAAACAGTATAACGGTGGAACATATGTCTGATGAGAGGACATGGGCAGATTATTTGTAGGCAATAGGTTTTATCTACTCAGCGTGCTTAGACAAATCACAAACACGTTTAACTAAGCTGTATTTTACTCCAAGATGATTAATCCTCATGTATAGATTCTTAATAATCTGTTTGACTATGTATGTCTCAGTAACAAGTCAGGGTAACACACCAGATATTTGGGAGTTAGTGTGAATACCACAGAATACCGCTGAAATTCCTCAAGTTTCAATAACATGTATACTGCTATGACAGTGATGTGGCTGTGTTAGTCTGAACAAGCTAATGTAGAGTATCACAATCGCACAGCTGCAGTTTTTTAACTTCATAATGTGAGTAAATTGACAACATGTTATAATAGTTTGCTACTATAGGTGCAATATGATGTATTCAGCTTCAAAAGTAGTAATGGAAGAAGGGATCAGCACCTTCGTCCATGGATGTGAGAGCTGTGAGAAAGGATTCGCTTGATTGCTGAGCCTCACTATTCTTGTAATAGCTTTGCACTTAAAGGTATGCAAGGTTAATAGAAATATTGATGATAATAGCAAAAAAATTATTATATGTACATATATATATATGAACATTAGAGACAGCTTTTTTTTCTTGAGCCAGATTCAGTTCACCTTGTCAAAGCAGATCTACAAAGATAGTGAAGCTATCAATTAATCATCAGTTGTACTGTTTCCATACAGATACTAATTGTATACTAGTGTAAAATTTGTACCTGCATTTGACCTACTGACACTGAATGCTCATTCAATACCAGTGCTCTTTATTCTATAACAAAGAGCATCACTGACTGTTGCGTACACGAAATCATCTCGATGTCGAGTTAACACAAGGCCATGGATTGCGACGGTGCTAAAAAAAATGTGGCTTTGTAAATGATTGTGGTATCGTATGATGGCCAATAAATGATCCACTCAGTAAAGTCATTATCTGCCCTTACGCTGATCTGACATACTGCATCTCTACTGCCTATTCTATCTCAATCTTATCATATTAAAACACGGTGCGACAAGTTAAAATATCAGTTTAATCAGCTGAAATAATCAGTAACTGCTGGCAGGAAGCCAAAGTGGTAGAGCCAGATGACCATTAATCACATGGCTGATTGTTTAAAACTTTGACTACACAATGAGTGTTGATGAGCCTGACGAGAACAGCATTTCTCTTGATGTGTGTGGAGAAATTAGAATGAAATAGTTGTGTTCATGGAATAAAATGGGTCTTGTGTCTCAGACTGATCTGCTGATGTTAGGGCGGAAACCAAAAGCTGTCCCCCAAGTTTTTCGCTTTTAATGTAGGGGAAGTGAATGTGTATTTATGCTTCCTACATGGCTGTGTCTAAGCATGTGCATATGGAGTACAGTCATTGCAGTACGGTTATGAGATATTTTGAGAGAATGGCCTCAAAGAAATTGTAGTTTCATTCTAAGCCTTTTGCAATGTAACTACATTTTCTGGATATTTAACTTTAGTGCTGTAAACGCGGAGACTTCTCGGTGGATGGAGCTGTGATAAATGCACAGCTGCTGGGTATTTGATGTGCATAAATGGTTGCAGTGGGTACATAAATGTGGGATACCACTTTTGAATCAGGCAGGCTCGCTTTCTTTGGATAAAAGCGACCAAATAATCAGGGACGTGGTTTTCTTATTAGATACAGATTAGTCATTTCAATTAAATTAAATCCATCAATGTTTTTATTACTGAACTGATTTACTTTAAGGTCTGTAGATTAACTATCATAATCATCACAAATAACTGCCCGTTTACATTTAGAATGCCAAAGCTCAAAATTTAATGCAGAGATCTGTTTAAAAAAGTTTTAATATTGTTGGTACTGCAGCTTTACTGTCACACATATTGTCCTTGTTCATGAAAGACTGTTCAGATTTGAGCAGTGTGGAACATTTCTGATCAACCCATGGGAAAAGGCAGCATGATGCATTAGCAATTTTGTAATATTTGTGGGCACTTAATGAAGAACACTGTAGTCCTTATTAATGTAATATTAGCTTTGAACAGACCGGACCTAAATGCATGTTTCTTTGTGAATAATGTAAGTAAAAGAACCATGGCGTCTTCCACACGTCTTTTGCACACACAGTGCGGCGTTTCGTCTCTGAAGTAGACGCCTCTAAAAGCCTTTCTTGGGAGAGTGCAGTGAAGTGGACAGCAAAGCAGAACAAAAGGTTATTTTGTCGAAAGAGGCAGAATGGTGACAAATTATGAACAACTCATTACACTGAGGTGGCACTTTGTCGAGCGTTGAAACACAATCAAACATGAAGGGTGGATCTCTGGGGGAGTGTTGGAAGGTGCTAATGGCTCTTTGTCAGTGACAACATGAATCACATTAAATTTCCCTAAAGACCAAAAAGCCATTAATACTTTAGTGTTTCGAGTTTTAGGAGTATTTTCTGTGGTAGTTCTACTCCGATAGGTGTGCCGTTTCATAAGTTTGGGAAAACCTTGATGGATGCAAGAGCAGGTTGGTGTTTTTATGTAATATTAGTTCTTATGTACCACTCACTCACTCCTGACAGTTACCGTCGACTGTGTTTACTTGAGAAGTTTTTTGTTTCAAGCTTAGAAACGCGACAAAACACAGGACTTCTACACAGGAGGTCAGTGTTTGAGTCCTGGACTCAAGCAAGACATTAATGAAGATGTATTACATTTGCCTGAAACACATTATTCTTCAGTTTTTCTTCTTTTTTATTTATCCAAATCACAAAAACAGTTGCTTCAGGGCACTTTATATTGTAAAGTAAAGACAATATAAATTATGACCCAATAATAACGCAAAGCAATCAGACGACCCTCTATGAGCAAGCACTTGGTGACAGCGGGAAGGAAAAACTCAGTTTTAATAGGAAGAAACCTTCAGCAGAACCAGGCTCAGGGAAGGGCACCCATCTGCTGTGACTAGTCGGGGGTCAGGGACAGGACAACAGACACACCGTGGAAGCGAGTCAGAGAAGAATAATAACTGAATATATGCGAAATGGTGAATAAACACAGGAGGCGTTTCTCAATTCTAAGTACGCGAGTCCGTACGCGTTCCGCGAGTACGGACTCGCGATTTGTACAATTGGAACACCAGCGTACTTGATGTCACAGGTCCGGAGTTTATACTGCGGTCCCCTAACTGTAATTAATATGTTACGAAGCTTAACTTTAATCTCAGCCAAACCGATTTACTCAGGAACAAATCAAACACTGAAATAAACCAAACATTACGATTTAGAAGTTATCTAAGTGACTATATATCATAACCTGAGTAGCGAAAGACCGCAGGAGGATGGAAAATGATGTGCCGGGGGTGCGCTGTTCTCGCCGGGCTAGAGTGAGTCTCGACCTCCTGGTCAGCTATGGAGCTGGTGGGTAACAGTCATCTCCGAAAGCGTCGGAGCACTTTTGCAAATATGTGATGTCTTGAAAAACCGAGCAGATATTTGAAGCTTACACAGTTACATTCTCACCTGAAAATATCTAAAAAGTTTATTTTGTGACTCAGAAAGAGTAATATTTAAAAGTTTTTAGCCGCGGTTCTCCGCCATTGCCGCATGACGGGATTTTTGGCTCCACCAAGTCCACACAAGTCACCACCGATGCATGCTCGATAAAACGGGCGGAGCGAGAACACATCCGGGAATTTTTTGCGTTCTTGGCTTGATGCGTACTTTGAATTGGAACAGTACTTGGTCTCCAACTGAAGACGTATAACGAGTCCGCGAGAACGCAAGTACACACAAGTACGCATATTGAGATACGGCTAGAGTGAAAAGAGAAACACTCAGTACATTATGGGAAACCCCTCAGCAGCCTAGGCCAATTGCAGCCTAGCTAAGGGAGGATTTAGGGTCACCTGATCTAGCCCTGATTATATGCTTTGCCAAAAAAGAAAGTTTTAAACCTAATCTTAGAGGGTGTCTGTCTCCTGAATCTAAACTAAGTCAGTTTCCACAAAAGAGGGGCTTGAAAGTTGAAGGCTCTGTTCTGCTGAAGGCATTACTTTTCCTAAATGTGTTAATCACATAATAGTTATTGCTGTAATGTGTTCCAACCTAACCACAACCCTGAACTGGTTACGTGATAAAGAAAATGGATGGATAGACATACAGTAGCTACTAATCAAATAATTACATCACTTATGCTAAGTCCTTCAATTATCTGGATGATGGGCGACTTAAAGAAAGCAACTACTTGTGTCCCATTTTTGGACTCGGGCCAGAAATGGCAGAATGCTTTACAAGGGTGAAGATTTGGACATTCATTTATAAACATAAGAATGTAACAACAACATAACCATGAAGACTTTGATCATGTTTTTCTTAATTAGTGAAAAATAGGCCAGAGATGCTTCAGCTATGTACAACCAGTAAAGGTTTTTCCATGTTATGCACAAGTCATGAGGGCTTACAGCTGAAGTCATGAGTCAGATAAGCATAACTGAGTGCAAAGACCGGAATTGGGGACAAACGTTTTTTTTGGTTTGGTCTCAAAGTTCATAAGATGAGTTAATTATTTGACCTAAGATTTTACATAATATGTAAATGAATAATTGTGGCTTTAAGCTTTTCTTGCTTTAACCCAACCCAAGGACATGACTGGTGAAGATCCAAGTATATTTAAGCAGCAAGCAGTTAAAGAACTGTTTGGAGTTTTGGTAGTTGTGATTGAAGTAACTAAGGAGAGAAAGTGAACAGGCCATGAAGGAAAAAACAAACCCAAAGAACAGTACGGTGGAAGAGTGCTGACAAACATGGACTGTCTCCATAATTGTCGTGGAGCCAAATCGTTGGCTTCTCACTTGCCTCTGGCCTGGCTGTGGGGTAAAATGGTGTGAGCCACCTCTCATCTCTTGGATATAGTTATCAACTGTTTGGATGTTGTGGTGTTAAAGAGAACCACTGAGTAGGCCAGCACATGTTTTCCCGGTGGCATCATCAAATCCCTGTGGCTGGACTCCCCACTTCGCTTAATATCCCCTGTCAACAACTGCTTTGGGTTCAGTTCCTGTCACTGGTATTCTAATCAGTCACTGTTACAGGCTAAACAGCTACACTGGCCCTGGGGCCAGCTGCTGGGCATGTTTGGATGTGTTTGGAAGCACGCCTGTATTGCAGCAGCCTGCCAGCTTGGGGGCAGCACTGTTTGACAGACACACATATACACGTAGTGCCATGGACGTGGAGAAGGAGACCGTCATTAATTGTGACGTTTTCAGTTTTGTCTTTTAATGACAAACAACAGTAGGTAGGTAGCTTCTAATGTCCCAAAGCATACTCAGACTTGTATAACTGCATGGCTAGGTGAAAAATATAAACTCACTATAAATATCTGTTGAGTTTGTGCTGAACATTAGATAAAAATATTGTCAATAGACGGTTAAATTTAAAAAGCTATTGTCCACATTTTACATCAAGTTGCTTTATAATGGCAAAACACGTGATGAAAAGGAGTGAAAAAGCGGGGATTGTAACTAATGTAAGATTTGTCATGATTTAGACCAGGGATGTCAAACATTAGGCCTCGGGACCAGAACTGGCCTAGCAGAGGGTACAATCTGGCCCAGTGGATGGCTTTGGAAAATATGAAGGAGGACATACAAACACACACACACATTGCATTTCATAGTACACCAAAGTAAGTGATAGACAGAAATGACAGAACGATTCCTGTTTTTTCATCTTCTATACAAGGGTTTGTTTGTTTGTTTGTTTGTTTTTTACAGCGTATCCATGGTTTTAAATAAAGACATTTTCTAAGGATTAACAAAAACTTTATGTCTTATAATTACAGGACAGTCTAGGTGAGGAAGTTTTTATGTAATTTTACACATTTAAAATGTGTAAAATCATCAACTGCTGATTTACCATCAGCAGTTGATGGTCGGGCCCATAGTGTTTGACATCCCTGATTTAGACTGAAAGAATGACTAAGTTAGTTTTATTTCAGTAGTTTGTCTGTTTCCAGCACATATAATACTGTATATCTTCCATTAGTAGCCTGTCTCTTTTAAACGCCGGTTTCTAATAAACGCCGGTTTGAAAACATGTCACGACAGCAGGACGACCTTCGACCCGGAAGTCCTTCAACGCTGTTTTCTTCTTCTTCTTTTAAAATTTTATTGGTGGTTGGCAAACAACTGAATGGTGCATTACCACCACCAACTGGTATGGAGTGCGACTGGAACGTTGCTCAAACACCCCCCCCCCAAAAAAAACAAAACAAAACAAAAAAAACCCTCCGCGGGAGCACCACTCGTGCACTGGGCGACCACAGACAAGGAGACACTCGGGAGCAAAGGAGGAGCACAATTGGGAACTGCATTATTTGTGAACTGTTGGAATACGTTTTAGAGCACTGTAAGTAAACGCACTGTCTTTTCACCTCAGTCTAAAAACCGCGCCTGGGTCCTCTTTCCTTCTCACTTCCGCGACATTTCTGAGTCTCTTTTAAACGTCGGGCCGGCTGGATAATTTTTTGAATAAACACCGGGGCTACAATTGGAAGATATACGGTAATGCTGTCTTTCTGAACTGTTGACTTTTAAACCTGCAGTTATATTTTTTGGATATACATGTGTGACGAACACAGGGTCAGTGTGTGAGAAGTACTTTATCAGCTCAGATGCTACTTATTTAAACATCAGATTGGATAAAACATCAGGTTCATTTTGTAAGTTATGGCAGTAGTGAGCAACCAGCAGTGTGTTGCTAATACAGTTAACTTGAGGTAGTTTATAACTTAGCATGCCATCCAAATAAAACAAACCCTCCAACCTGTAGTTCACAGACTACAGTTTCTGAGTGATGAATATTGGTACATTCACAGTTTAGTGTCTCTGCCAAATTTGCAGCTGTTTAGCTGCTAAATGCTTCACTGTGTTCAACAGCTAGTTGCTTACTGTATCTCTCTGTTGGCCAGACAGCTGAAAATGAGCTGAAACTCAAGCTGTAGATTCAGGTGATAATTCCTCTTTCATATTCTGACAGTGTTTCACATGGTTATCAGAAAAAACATGTTTAAAAAAAAAAAACCAATAACGGTTTTAGCTGTTTGGGGAGCGCTCTCATCTTAGTGGAATTAAAATTACGATCAATATTGCATTGCTGTATAATTGGAGCATAACATTAAAGTTAGTAACACTTGTTTCTTTTGCTCTGAATAAGAGACTGAAAGACAGAAAGTGATGGGCGATGGGCAGTGTGCCAGCCTGGGGCGATAAGTGGACCACTGCAGCGTTATAAGCATGGAGAAACCTGATAGCAGGATGGCAGCACTCAGCATGTTGGAGGTCAGGGACAAAGGAAGGGAGCGTATAACACTACAACAGCACTGGCTCTTAAGTGGACGGCTTGAAGATATTAACACGAGATGCTGTTGGACCGAGTGGAGTGTGTTAATGTCACATCAAGCCAAAGTGCTGCTGAGAGGAAATCTAAATGGAGCAGTGAGTGAAGGTGAAACTCCATAACAAAGTCCCAGGCTTCCTTTTTTGTGCTTTGTGAGAGTTTTCTTGTTTCAAATCCGGACATGAGTCTGAGAAAACACAAACCACATCTGCAGCAGGAGTACTGTATTTATTTTACAGCAACTTTCTGGTCTGTGTCATAACCTGCTGTAAACGTAGATTTGATCGGTAAGAATGATCCTGTGATCCTTCTGTCCTAGCTGGGTTTAGCTGGTAGCTTCCACCCTCATGTTGGCAAACATACACACATAGTGTGTGTTTTTAGCCAGAAAGATGTGTGTCAGTGTGTTTTCAGTTTCCATCCAACTTCCATTTATTGGAACTTGCTTATGTTTGCATACATGTTATATTGTGCTAACAATGCTAAGCTAAGTCATAGTCTGGCTGGCTCAGCTAGTAGAAACTAGTTGACCCCTGATTTAGATTTGAGTCACAAAGTGCCTGACATTAAGTTAGTAGACTGTAATGAGTATGAGTCTTTGAAAGTATAAATTCGCCTGAGACTGTTAATTTAGTGCCGTGCAATCAGCGATACTGTATTTCCTCATTCCAGTCCTATGCAGATAGTAGGATAGTTTCTGAATTTATTACGGTGGGTGGAGCGGGGTAATTAGAGCTATTGATTTGGCTAAATGATAGCTTTCGCCTCGTGCTGAAGGGCATGTGCTCAGCAAGCCCCAGTGTTATCTGATGACCCATAAAATCAATGGCCTGGCTGCAATCTCCCTGGTGATTTAGCTCATTCCATTTATCTCACGGAGCTGACTGGGTTCACACGCATGAAAACAGAACAGGAGCCTCTGCACTGGATTGCATGCTCCCCATAAACATCCATAAATGCTACACAGTCCCCCCTGAGGTATACAAGAGTGCCAAGCACCGAATCTTGCCTATAGTCCTAAGGCGCTGCCTGTGGGGGCTTGTTCCCTTGAAAAACACATTCTGCTCAGGTCATAATGAACTCGGTGCTTTCGTAACCTGCTGAGCGACTGATAAAAAAAACATCACAACATGAGGGAGACATTTGAAATGCCACCAAGATGTCAGACTGCTTTCGCATACTTTATTCCGCCCTTTTTCCTTCCTCTGTAAAGTTTAACAAGGAACGTAGTTCAGTGTAAACCTCTGCTGATGATCAACAACATCTAATTTTCATTTTTAACCATAACCTTGATTTTATTTTTCATTTAAACATTTTAAATGAACATTTTATAAGATACAGTACAATAATGGACACTGGAGACATGTTGTATATAGACGAGATGTTTATATCAAGTACTGATGAGAGGTGACAGAGGAAAATAAATATGTTAGAAATCCTAATGATCAAATTCCCTGTAAAGGATCTTGCAGCTAAAATAAGAGTCTATTAATTCATTTTTCTAATAATAAGGAAATGAATGGTAACCAATGGATGCCTGAACAATGCTTTTTCATCCCAAGGCTTCAAATCCTGTCGTATTATCATCCAAATCTATCGGGTTGGCTTGTAAAAGAGATCCTGGTTTCAATTAAAATGTGTATAAATGGGTACTTCAGAGGTTGAAGTTCAATTCAATTCAAATCACAACAACAGTCGCCTCAAGGCGCTTTACATTGTAAGGTGGACGCTACAATAATACATACTGTGAAAAACCCAACAATCAAATGACCCCCTATGAGCAAGCACTTTGGCGACAGTGGGAAGAAAAAACTCCCTTTTAACAGGAAGAAACCTCCGGTGAGACTCGTGTCTCCAAAGGGCACATTCTGGTTTTGTGAATTATTCTTCTGATGGACACATATATCCATGTGTGACCCTCTACCATATGCTATTTCCTTAATGCATAATTTATGAAAGTTTGTGAAGTGTACGGAGGTGGTTTCCAACCACCACAGTAATGCTCCTGTGCAGTTCTCCGAAATCCCAACTGTACGTTGCTAGATGTGGGTGACACTGTGCATCGGGCAAATGTTGACTGGTTAGCAAGTGGACTGAGACAGGGAAGGGTGCGGCAGCATCAGAGATTAAAAGAAAAAAGAAAAGAAAACACACCGGATGGAGAGCAGAGCCAGTGGCTGAAGTGGACACTTTTCATTGTTGTAACTTAACTTCCATGTTATAACTTCACTCTTCTCCACAGCTGTCTGATGGACCAATAACAGCACAAGCAGGAGTAGAGTAGCCCGTATACTGCTTGTAATAAATACTTTGTACACTGCCTCCATCGACAGCTTGCTACCACTGCTGAACTATAATTTCAACACGTTGGCAGTGCCTTAGAAGTATCCCCCAGTGATACTTGATTCATATATTATTAGGCGACATAAGACCTTTAAAAACATACAGTGGAAAAAGACATGAATATTTGCTGTGTTATTTTATTTCTGTCCATATGGATGAATGTCCAACAGTTCCCACATTTGAGTTTCTCAGCAGTGAGATAGGGGCTTACCCAGGTCACTAAAATTGTGATATGATGGCCAAAACCAACCCAAAAATTGCATACTTAAAAACGCGATGAAAACCGTGTTATTTATTTCTATGTAATCATGCTCATTCACTTGCTAAAGGCAAAGTAGGCCTCGCTGTCATCACTAGGTTCTCTTTCACTCTCCAGCTGAAGGACAGGATAAGGTCACTTTGTTGACCTGCTTTTTACAGCAGCCACTTGGATGGTAATCACAAAAAATAACACCAACCCACTAAAGAGCCATACACGGTGCTGGCCTGTAGACCCGGTCACAATGAGTGCTGTCTAAATGAGCTTATTAATCACAGACAGCACCAGAGGCACAGCCATTGTGAATTCATTAATTCTCAGCAAAGCAGTGTGAAAAAAAGGGCTCAATAATGTTTTCACTATCAACAACCGTGAACCCATTTCAAACTGAGACTGCATGCGTATTGCAAACACTCAAACTGCACGAGCGCTTAACATCACATTCCAGGGCAGTAGGTCCACAGAGCAGCACTACAGCTAGCTCGCATTTGTAAAACTCAACAATTAACGAGTCAAATTCAGTTATTAAAGCAAACCTCTGTTAAGCCGTGATTAATATACAGTATTACTTCAGCACTTTTAAAGCGATTATTCATGAACTCCTCACTAGAAAAATACTTTTCCCGAGCAATCTCGGCACTCGGAGTGTTTAATAACTCCAAGCTCCCTGGAAAGACGAGAACAAAAGGAAATTGGTCAAGGCACTTCGACGAGCCTCCCGTCTTTCCTCACTTCTTCACCCGTGTTTACCTTGAGTACCTCAACAAATTGCTCTGATAGACAGCTGTGTTTTCAGGAGCCTTCCCTTCGCAGGTTTTCTGTGCCTGCTTTCAAGGGCCACTTGCAGCAAATCACCACATCGGATTTTAAAAACAAAAAAGAATTCCTCAAGATCCGCTTTACGTATTTGAAGTTTGCCTTTGTTTAACTTAGCTTCTATTCTGTCAACGAATAGAAGAGACTATGGAGAATATTTTACTCCTATTTTCTGCAAGTGTAATGCAAATGTTTTGACTGCTTTCAGCATTTTTTTTGTGTGTGTAGACATATGCGAGAAGCCACTGGCCAAATATCTGAAAACTGCAATCACTTTAAAGGTCAGCAGGGGGCGACTCGTGTGGTTGTGATTTTTACAGAAATCCCTTGACCTGTGACCTCAGTAAACAAAGGATGAATTCTTACTTTTATGCATTATTTCATACAGCATGACTTTCATTTTATAACTTATTGACCACAATGGGGGGTATTATTTAGAACGGGCCTAACATGTGACGTCATGTGCTCAGTACATGCAGTTTCAAAATAGAAAGAGGACCCTAACATCTATGTTTTCAACACGGTCTGTATCAGATTGAATAAGCCAACAAGATAAAGGTGGGAAAAAGCCTTCGCTTTTTTTTTTCAGGCACTGTTCAAGTCTGTGTTTGTCTCTCTTGCTAGCGCCCTCTCATCTTATATGCGTTGATTACAAGCTGACGAGTCACAGCGATACACTTAGGGGCCTATTCATGTTTAGAGCCCCCGCGACACACACTGGCTCCTTTATTCTGAGGAATGTCTCCTTTCAAAGCCTGAACTCGCCTGTGAAAGCATGTCAATAATCCAGAGTCAGTGGGTGCTTCACAATAGTGCCGTGACCACCACCCCACCAACCAGCCCACTGCAGAAATGGGCCCTAGTTCTGCATTCTACCAGTGGAAAGAGACCCGGGTGGTTCAAAGAAGGAGCAGTTGAATGGATGAAGTCATTAATCTGATGGATGCTGATAAATACACAGCTTCACAAAGATGAGGCCACTCTTGCGGGAAGAAAAGCGCTAATCAGCGTTGGGCGTGTGTGCAGTCTTTATTCATTTATAATGTCACGTAACCGCGCCAAATATCTTGAGAATAGCATCCTTGTTTTCGCCCTCCAGACCCCCAAACGGTAGGTTGAACATAGTTCGGGAAGTATCGGGGTGCTGGAGTACGGCAGAAGCAGAAACCAAGCATTGGTTTTCTGTAGAAACTGTGGTTTTGGTACTGAGTATTTGTTTGAGCAGAGAATCTGATATCATAAGCAGAATAATTGGGATTTGAGTCTTTAGTGGTCAGTAAAGCCATTAAAAATATACATCTGTGATATTTATTCTAGGGCTGGTGTGAGTTGGCCGGTGGGGGGGTTTGCAGTGAAAGCTTAAGGAATCCATTGGCGAAGCTCTCGCAGAGATGGGAGTGGAAAGAGCCAATCATTGCTCTGTAAAGAATTAAAACCACCTCTGCAAATAGCCTCAATATTTGTGCAGCGCCTCAGAGTGGGAGTTTCACAGCGTCTGGGTTTCCAGTGCAAATAAACAGTGCGGAGGTCTACAAGGGCGGACTGCCCCCCCCCCCTTATCCCAGAGGTGAAGCCTGCTCCTTTGTTGCTGCTTAATCTAGGCCACTCTCTCTTGAGCGGGATGAAAAGTGAATCTTTGTGTGAGTGTTTGTGTGTCAGTGTGAGTGTGTGAGAGAGACACGTCCGGGGTCCTTGATGTGTCAGATGAAGCTGTACGATAATGTCTGTTTGTATGTGGTTCTTGAATCAGAGTCCCAGGCCTGTGGAGACCACCACTGTGTTTGCCAGTTCCCAGATAACCCACATCCTTACACCGGGCCTACACATACCGATCCCAGGATGCTCAGCGCAGAGCAAACTGACAAATATCAGCACGCCTGACCAGCAGCTCTGCTTAAATCAACAGTACATGCCCACTTGAGTACTGCTATGATGAATAGCGGATGATGCAGATATGCTAGCAGTTGGTTTTGGACTGTTTAAGATCCTGGCTGTTGCTGCACAGCTCGTACACTTGGTCCACTCAGCTCCTTCATACTGAGATCAGACCCAGGATCAAAACTGGGAAGCATCTACATTAAATTAAATGCAATTACCGTATATCTTCCTTTAGTAGCCCGGGTGCTTATTTAAAAAATTATCCGGCCGGCCCGGCGTTTAAAAGAGACCGGCGGTTGTTGGAGACCGGCTCTTATTCCCTTCTCAGATGGAATTGTCACGGAAGTGAGAGGGAAAGAGGACCCAGGCGCGGTTTTTAGACTGAGGTGAAAAGACAGTGTGTTTACTTACAGTGCTCCAAAACGTATTCCAACAGTTCACAAATAATGCAGTTCCCAATTGTGCTCCTCCTTTGCTCCCGAGTGTCTCCTTGTCTGTGGTAGCCCAGTGCACGAGTGGTGCTCCCTGAAACTTCTCTCCGCCCGACTCTCCAGGAGAGGAAGTAAAAGACCAGAAAATCACTGTTAGCAGGTTCGCTAGCCGACAGTTCCAGTTGAGTGTAATAATCCTACTTCTATGTCGCTGCATCCAGCTTAAATGCCGCTGG
>VURO01045457.1:0-18571 GCA_015108175.1 Pelvicachromis taeniatus | reverse complement strand
AAACTTTTACAGGAGCATAATAGAGAGCATCCTCTGTTATTGCATCACAGTGTGGTTCTCAAGCTGCACTGCAGAAAATCGGCGAGCTCTGACCCGGACCGTCAAAACTGCTCAGAGGATCATCGGAACCAAACTCCCGAACCTCGAGACTGTCTATGCTGGCCGGTTATAGAAGCGAGCTAGCTTGCATCATCAAGGACCCAACCCATCCAGGTCACAGACTTTTTGTACCCCTCCCATCAGGGAAGAGATATAGGACAATCAGAACCCACACAAACAGGCTAAGGGACAGCTTTTTCCCTAGAGCTGTAGCCCATGTCACCCCACCCCCACCAAATATATAATAGCTAACTCTCCCTCTTTTCCTTTACCCCATGTCATATCTGATGTTATTTAATGGGAATTAATGTTGCCGCTTAATGTTTTTTTATTATTACGTTTATTAAGTTATTATGTTGCTTCTTGTTTTATTGCTGCTGGTCTCTGTGAGCTACCAAACTAATTTCGTTGTATAACTACAATGACAATAAAGTTCTATTCTATCCTATCGTAGCAAGTCTCACTACCATTTTTGTAAACCTCTCCTTTCATTTTTGCTGTTATCCTTCTGTCAAGTAGAAGAGTACCTGCACAAAGCTAAAATGCCCAATATTGTGCAGTTAAAAGTGAGTGCACCTGGTTGATTAAAAGGAGAAATGGCTCCAACAATGGACAGGGTTATACAACTCCTTCAAGAAAAAAATCCAACAAGCAGAAAAACATGTTGACTTTACAGTCCACCAAATCTAAACAATCTCAGCATCCACCCATATACTGAATTCAGCTCATGTAGAAAGTCAATCATTTCAAAAGTGCATTTTTTTCTGACTGAAATACTTTTTCATAAGTTTAATTTTCTCCTAAAAAAAAAACAAAAAAAAAACTGTTAACCTTCTTGAGCTCCTGCAGGATGTTGAGAGCCTCCCTCCACCTCGCCGTCCGGCTGAAGGCTTTGATAAAAAGACTGGAGGCTCCTGTCTCCAGAGAGGGGAAACTCCCCCGCATGATGTCATAGATGTCAAACACCTCAGCGTCGTGGCTGCTGCTCACGCACAGCGTCAGGTATCGCAGCAGCAGCTCGTAGGACAGCGTGCCGGTCTCAGTGGCAACAAAAGTCAGCAGGGACCTGAAGAGGAGGATTTTAAATGAAAGTTTGGATTTAACGTGGAGCTTTTTTTAGTCCCTTAATGCTCTCACCACAACATTCTGGATTAAATGAAGGATTTTCAGGAACGGCTACTGATCTAAAATGCCTTTAAGGTTCTTCACAGCTCAGCTGGAAGTCACCCAGAGTCGGTATCTGGTTAATCACCGTAGAGCTAAATAAAATCTTTCATTTAACTCTTACTTGGCAACGTCCAGCTCGGCCCCAGAGGTGAAGAGTGCGTTCATCATTTGGATTTCAAAGCGAGGCGGATTTCCCTTAGACTCCTTCAGCTTCTTCCACTCAGTGGAAGGGAGTGGTCGCTCAGGAGGCTGCAGCCTTCCTATAAAACATCCAAGCTCATCATGAGATGTTAGACGGTTAAACGAGTCTGAAGAGAGTTGGTGATGCGCGCTCACCTGCTCCCCTGGCTGTCCTACGTTCAGGCTCTTCTTCATCCTTATCCTCACAGACCAGAAGTGCCTTCCTCCTCAGTATATCTGCCGTCCTCTTCGCCGTTCCAGCAGCAAACACAGATTTCTGAATCCTCTGCCGAGGAGTAGACCTCTTATCTCCTCCTCCATTCACCGCACCATTCTCTTCACCGCGTCTGATGGTGCTGTTTTTAACCCTACCCTGCCCTTCAGTATGTCCACTGCTGCTTCTGTGTGTCTGTCTAAAACCCAGAGTGAGGCTGGGCTCTCTGCTGCACAGAGAGAGAGCCCAGGAAGGCTGTAATGTGGAGAAACCTGGACGTCCATGATGGAAAAAGAGCGGCGAGGACTTTAGAGATGCTCTGACTTTCAGTATGAAGGTAGAGCCCATGTTTGAATGATTTATCACCACAGCAGCTGTAATCCTACTTTAATTTCAAACTTTTTTATTCCTCACACACAAACGAAGCACACAGCTGGCAAATGACGTGAGTTACGTGAGCCTGCAGGTGACACCAGAAGCTCACCTGTTTCTACACGTATTTCAAAGCCTCTCTCGCGCTGTCGTTTCCTCCATAAATCTTCATAATTATAAAACTACAAACACGCCGCCTGAAGAACTCATTCAGCTCATATCCACCTACAAATCACACCGGCAAGAACGCATGAATGGAGTCGCACACCTGACGTCATCAACGTTAGACAACGTCGCTTGTGAGGTATCAAGTTTTCAGAATAAAAGAGGAAAAGTCATCACGCATTGATCATGAGAATAATTTTATGCAGAATATATTCTGATCAGTTATGCAGGTTTGTAGTTATATATTTATGTAACTTTAATATCATATTATATATTATAATATATAAGTGGCTGGAGTTGCTGGAGATGAGTGTCAGAACTGATGCTTTGTATAGCCTGGTGGAGTTGATGATGATTTTTAATGGGTTTGACCTGGATGGACAAGATTATAAATGAGTACATCACAGGGACAGCTCAGGTTGATTGGTTTGGAGAATAAGTTAGAGAGGCAATGGTGAGATAGTTTGAAAGTGTGCAAAGAAGAGATTCTGGATATTCTGGACAAAGGATGTTGAAGATAGAGCTGCCAGGTAAGAAGAAAAGGGCGTGGATGTAGTGAAGGATGATATGCAGTGGGTTGGTGTGACAGAGGAGAATGTTAGGGATGGGGTGAGATGGGGGCACTGTGGATGGAGGTCGTTGTGGTGACCCCTTAAGGGATCAGCTGAAAGAAGACAAAATACATATTATTATTATTTTATTTTTATTTATTGTTAATTTGCTCATTTATTTATTTAGTATTTTGTGCAACATTCTAGTTCGTTTCTTTCTCGTTACTCTTTTATCTTGAAAGTACCGACCGAAAATAACTTCCGTTTACAGCCATTAGCTTGATGTTGTTTGGGTAGCACGGCTATTTTGTGTTTACTACAAGTGGAAATTGGTTATTAAAATGCAGAAATCTCACTGTTAGCTTGTCTCCGGAGCAGAAATGGCTACCGAACAGCGGCCTGACTGGGCGGATATTCTCAAGAGGAGGTTAGCAAATTCCAAAAAAGGTAAAACAATGGAAACTGTGTTAGCTGGCTAACTTGACTGTACCTTATCGATTTGTCATCATTTAACTAATGAGAGTGTTCTTTTGCCGGATAGTCAAAATTTCATTTGGTTTTTTTTATGATTTCTTTTTCGTCGGCAAAGACGAGACGAACGAAGAGGAAAAGAAATCAGAAGAAACTGAGCTTTTCTCCAAATATTACACGGAGTGGAAAGGAGGAAGCGACAGTGGCAACTCCTACAAGACCATCCCACGGTTTTACTACAGGGTATCAAATCAGTTCAACACATATGAAATCTGTAATCATTAATCAATTAATTAGTGGTAAGAGAGGGAACTGTGATGCTGATCATTTAACCTGTGCGCAGTTGCTTGAACATGATGCCGCTGTGATGTAGATGTTGCTTTTTTCTGCAGCTGCCAGCAGAAGATGAAATATTGCTTCAGAAACTAAGAGAGGAATCCAGAGCTGTCTTCCTCCAGAGGAAGAGCAGAGAGCTGCTCGATAATGAGGAACTGCAGGTAAAATATATCAACACTTCTTCTGCAGGTCAAGCAACACATACTTTGTGTTTCTTATGTATTCTATTATTTTCTGTAGAATTTGTGGTTTCTGCTCGATAAGCACCAGGTCCCTCCTCTGACTGGAGAGGAGGCCATGATTAACTATGAAGCTTACCTGCAGGTGGGGGAAAAGGCGGGGAGCAAGTGCAAGTGAGTGACAACAAGTTCTCAACCCTAAAATTCATCTAAGTCTGTAATACACTGCTTGACTTATTCAGTCTAATTGTTAGATGATGATCACACAGGATATTAAATCAGTACAATGAATTTTGCTTAGGCCTGATCACTAACATATCAAAACACCCATGGGAACTTTAGCTAGTAGTCTGTGCTCCTGTCAAAGTTTAAGCCATGTGGATCTAAGTGCAGGCAGCTATGGTTTCCTTTGATTGTGCATGTATTACTAGGCAATTCTAGAGCTAATACATGGAAACAATCACTGACCCTCCAGGTATTTATTAGGCCCAAACCCCATGTGTGGGTGTCCTTTCAGGGTGTGCCTCTGCCACTTTGGCCACTCTTGATAACCTTAAGCCAATCACTGGCCTTCCTTGAGGAAGACGTTTCATTTAAATGTCTGCCATATCAACTTTTGATCCTACATTATATGTCTGTCATGGTGACCATGGGTAATTGGTCCTTAAGAAACAGCTACCTCGTCTAACGAAAGCAGCAAGCATCCAAATTATTCAACTTGGGAAAATTGGTGATGAAAAATAAGAATACAGAACTCTTTCAAAGGAAGCGTGACCTTTAATGTGAGCGCGTTCAGAGCCTGAAGCAGAAAGATTGTGTTAAGAGAAAACAGACTTTGATGTGAAGTCATTAATATGTACGGGCAGCACGGTGGCACGGTGGTTAGCACTGTTACCTCACAGCAAGAAGGTCCTGCGATCAATTCCACCATCAGGCCGGGGTCTTTCTATGTGGAGTTTGCATGTTATCCCCGTGTTTGCGTGGGTTCTCTCCAGGTACTCCGGCTTCCTCCCACAGTCCAAAGACATGCTAGTTAGTGGGGACAGGTTAATTGGAAAAATCTAAATTGTGGGAATGTGGGAGTGAATGTGAGTGCGAATGGTTGTCTGTCTATGTGTGTTAGCCCTGCGACAGATTGGCGAGTACAACTTGCGTGTACAACTTGGGAAAATTTGTGATGAAGAATACAGAACTCTTCCAAAGGAAGCGTGACCTTTAATGTTAGCGCTTTCAGAGCCTGAAGCAGAAAGATTGTGTTAAGAGAAAACAGACTTGATGTGAAGTCATTAATATGTTTAAGTAAAGTTTTCGGGGTTTTTTTGTTTTATTTTGTTTTGTTTTTTTGTCTTTCTTACTTTCAGAAAATTCTTCACAGCCAGAGTTTACGCCAAGCTGCTGCACAGTGATCCTTATGGTCGGATCTCCATCATGCAGTTCTTCAACTACGTCATGAGGAAAGGTTTGGACCTTCATTTGGCTTTTTTCCTCTGCTTTGTCTCTACGGAGCCTCCTAACTTCTTTTCACCAACCACCTATCCCACATGGGGATATTCCATGACCTTGATGCTTTAAGGTCCTGAAAGGAAAAAAAAAAAGATTTTAGGTTTAGATTGTTTGTGGCTGTTGCCTTTTTCACCAATGTAAATATCCTGAAATACCAAAATAATATTGCAAATTGATTCCCCCCCCCCATCCCCCTTTTCTGTTCTTTCACATCTACATCCAGTGTGGCTGCATCAGACCCGTATAGGCCTGAGTCTGTACGATGTGGCTGGACAGGGCTACCTCAGAGAGTCGGTAAGTTCGGCTCAGGCAACTTTAAAAAGAAAAAAAAAAGTTTTATCTCACGCGGGAATCCAAACGCAGCAAAATGGTAATTCTTCCCAATTTGTGTAGGATCTAGAAAACTACATCATGGAGCTAATCCCGACTCTGCCTCAGTTGGACGGCTTAGAGAAGTCCTTCCACCCTTTCTACGTCTGTACCGCAGTGCGCAAGTTCTTCTTCTTCCTCGACCCCCTCCGAACTGGTGAGAGTAAACCCCAATATGAACCTCTGATATTACCATGCAAGTCAAGTGGCTTTATTGTCATTTCAACCATGTGCAGTAGTACAGTACACAGTCAGCAAGACAACATTCCTCCAAGACCATGGTGGACATACGACAAACAGTGGAACCCCGGGTTACGAGTTTAATCTGTTCCAGAACCAAGCTTTGAACCCGATTTGCACGTAACCCAATCAAATTTTTCCCATATAAAATAATGGAAATGAAATGAATCCGTTCCAGCCCTCCCAAAAAGTCATAAATAATGGAAAAATACATGTTTTTAAATAAGAAACAAACATCAAAATACTCTATTAGTAAATATAGTTAAATAAAAGATAAACCAACTTAAGCAAATATAACCTTACCTTGGCGGCAGACCATTGCAGTTAACGGCGAGAACGGCTGAGGAAGGAGGGAGGGGGGAGGCACGATACATACGGTACACATACGGTAAAACGAAAACAACACTTTCTTAAACTTCAAACAAAACTAAAATTGCACTTTCTCAACTGTACGTACGTGAGCCAAGCAGGTGTCATCATAAAGGGATAATAAGCCTTGAAACGGCTCTGGGTAGAAGTGTCCGGGTAAGAAAGGCGAAGCGGAAACTAGCGGTTGTTATATTCTGGTCTCATTCACGACAGACTCCAGAATATCTATTTTCTACCCAACGGGGTAGTAAGGCTGGTTTTGGGTGTCACACATACTATTTGTGGCTTTTTTTTAATAAAGGTGTTTTTTGTTTTTTTTTTGTTTGTCATGCTTTTCTGCAGGAAAGATTAAAATCCAAGACATCCTGGCCTGCAGTTTTCTGGATGACTTGTTGGAGGTATTTTTATTTATTTATTTTTCCTTGATTCATCACTCACAGTCTATTATACGATGCCAGTAACAGTAGGGTGTTCACACTGAACCCTGAGCAAGTCTTTCTCTTATTGATGTCATCCTTTTTCTCCTTTCTCTGTCACCAGCTGAGAGATGAGGAGTTGTCTAAGGAGAGTCAGGAGTCCAACTGGTTCTCGGCCCCGTCGGCTCTCCGGGTTTATGGTGAGATAACATCTGTACACATGTGCACAGCAGGATACCGGTGGTAATTGTATTCCTCTGTATTTAGAGGAATGTTGGTGAAAGGCCCAATTTTGGGTCAGTGAATTTAGAATTGTATGTGTGGCATGTGTCTGTATCAGTGACCTGTACTGTTGCTTACATCGTTTTTAAATCATGCAGGCCAGTACCTGAACCTGGATAAGGACCACAACGGCATGCTGAGCAAAGAGGAGCTTTCACGTTACGGCACGGCGACACTCACCTCTGTGTTTTTGGATAGAGTCTTTCAGGAGTGCCTGACCTACGAGGGTGAAATGGTACAGTCCATAATATTAACCGCTGCAGTATTGACAGCTGTGGAAGTGATGTTTTATGTGGTGAGATCAGGTGACAGTGAGGATTTTCTCACACATCTTCAAGCAAACAAATTTCATCCTGAGCTAAAAATTTACTGCATCAAATCAAAGCTGGGTCTATTCACATGCTGGTTTTATTCTCAGTTGTCATTTTGGCTCTTGTCACTGAACTGGACCTTTTTTGTGGCGTACTTCCTGTTTGAAGCATTTTAAATGCACTGATGATTATTTGCCTCACTGTGCAGTTTACTGTATTAACAGACCATCCAAGTATTTCATTAGTTTGTTATTTAGCACAAATCAGCAAATATTTAACCAGACTGACTAAGCAGTAGCTGATAACTTCACTCCAACCTTTTTGTCCACATATGGCTCCAAACTCCTACGTGTTGGTTCCCAAAACATCACAAGTAATTTCTGTGGTTGAAATATTTGAATATTTGTTTCTCCTTCTCTTTTCCAGGACTATAAGACCTATTTAGACATTGTTTTGGCCCTGGAGAACAGGAAGGAGCCAGCAGCTTTACAGTACATCTTTAAACTTTTGGACATGGAGAATCAAGGACACCTCAACGTTTTCTCCCTCAACTACTTCTTCAGGGTACCGGCTGCACGCGCTTCAGTGAAACAAAATCAAAAGGACTGATTCTTTCTTGATCATTTTTCAGCTTTTTTTTTGTTTGTTTGTGTTTTGTTCTTCAGGCCATTCAGGAACAGATCAAGCTGCATGGCCAGGAGCCGGTCTCCTTCCAGGATGTAAAGGTACATCACAGACAAACACCACCTTTTGTGGCCGAAATGGCTGTGGGCTATGTTTTTGAACATTTGAATCTTTCTTCAGGATGAGATCTTTGACATGGTGAAGCCTAAAGACCCCTACAAGATCACACTCCAGGACCTGGTGAACAGCTGTCAGGGCGACACAGTGGTCAGCATCCTGATTGACCTCAACGGCTTCTGGACCTACGAGAACAGAGAAGTGCTGGTGGCTAACGACGGTGACAGCAGCAGCAGTGGGGTTGGCGGGAGCAGTATGGCTGACTTTGAAGATACATGAAGATGATTCTGGGTTTAAACGTAAAGAGAATTTTGTGTTTTACTCCCAAAAACGGCAGCAGGACGATGACTCTTCTCACTCGCACACATGTGAAGGCCTCGATGGCTGGAAGACTCTGAAGGAAAAAAGGGAGGAACGTGTAAATGCTGATCTTTGTTCCTACCTGTGAAAGGCAGGCGCGTTTACTATGAAGCTAATTTGATATAGCTTTCTTCATCTGGTCCCGTGAGGAAGCTACTGCCTCTTCTTCCTCACAAAATTTTAAATGTTCAGTCCAGTCAAGAACTAAAATACATAAATTTAGAACTGCAGAAAACTTTACATCTCTTACTTACATACATACATGTTTTCCGGTCTGACACCATCTCCTAGTGAGGAAGATGTGGAAATAAATGTAGTTTATCAAGAAGAATGAAGTCCGCGTCATCAGAAGGTCTACGAACATAAGGCAGGTGGGCATTAAGCTAAAAGATTCTACATTGTGCAAATGAGTAATATTTTTTTGTGTCGTGGGCCTCTTATTTAAGAATATTAAATGAAAATGCATAATTAATTTTGTGGGGGGGGGGGATGTAGTATGAGTACATTTTAAAAATTTAAAGAAAATGTTATAAAATGGTAAATAAGCACAGCTCTACTAATACCGGCTTTATTAAAATAAATAAATTGTCCCTCTTGATTGACAGCTAATTTACTTTTTGAGTAGCTTGTTTACATTTAATTTTGGTATCCTCCGTTAAAAAGACCGGCTGGCCCATGAAATTAGCTTCATAGTAATTCCCTCTGATTTACATGTGGCCTCTTTTGTTGTTTTTACTGAATTCCCTTTGTACTTTTTTTTTGTGAAAAATGCTCCTTTAAAGGACAGTTTAATTTCTACTTTAGTCCCTAAAAAAAAATAATCATAATTTTCTTTGTTTTTGTAAATTTTTGTAAAATTAAACAATAAATGAATTACCTTCATTCTTTGTGGCGTGGATTCAACAAGGTGCTGGAAACATTCCTCAGATTTTGGTCCATACTGACATGAGAGCATCACACAGTTGCTGCATATTTGTTGTGATGTTAATCATGAATTCATCTTTTTTTTTTTTTTAGTTCAATGTTATTCGCCGCACCCAGGCCTGATTACAGCCAAACCTGTTAATTTGACAAATCACTAATTATAACCTGTCTGACAAAGTGAAGTATGGTTAAGAAAAACTCAAAAAGCAACATAGCTGGACAAAAAGAGCACAAAGCCAAAAAACATCTTGATGATCTCGACAACTTTGGGGGAAATATTCTGTGGACTAATGAGACAAAAGGTCTTTTTTAAAGGTTTGAGTTTGTTACATCTGGTTTGCTGTAATTGACGAAACGAGAAAATCTTGAAGGAGAATGCTCAGCCATCAGTTCATGCTCATCGAGCACACTTAGGTTATGCAGCATGACAATGATCTGAAACAGCAGCAAGTCCACCTCTGATTGACTCAAAAACCCAAAATAAAAATTACGGAGTGACCTAATTATGTGGTCTTAAATAAGATTGCCATTATTTGAGATGACCTTAAACAGGCTGTTTAAAAACCTCCCAATGTGTCTGAATTGCCAGTTATCACAAATACTTGAATGCAGTTCTTGCCAAGAGTGGCACAACCAGTGATCAGGTTTAGGTGACAATTACTTTTTCAAACAGGGACAGTTTTTCACAGCACTGTCTATTAAAAAAAGAAATAAGTCACTGTACAATTAAAAAAAAAACCCTTTTGACTATTTAAAGATTTTATTTACACACAGAATATATAAATATAAACATTCATTAAAAGCTTCACTTTAAATTAGAAAATATTTCTTCCATATGTTAGCCTGCTTTACACAGAAAAAAAAAATCCTTTATGGGTAGTGACATTTAACCACAAAGCGTAAACATCTTTTGCTATGATACGCTGGCATTTCAAGTGGAGTCTGCATGTGGACCGATTCTCATTATACGCGCTGCTGCTCCGCAAGCTGAGATCTGAGGCCTGCCGTCACACGACACAGCCAACGAGAAGATTAAAACTATTTCTAAGAGGCTTAGGATGGCACAAGCAAGGACACTCGAATACTGAAGTATACACGAGCCACTGTTCACACCAGCGTGGAGCGTCAGTTAGCGATAAAGTAAGATTTAACTGTCGGAAGGTTTTAGATTTTACGCAACGAGGCAAAGATCACAAATGTGAGGTTATCACTAAAGTCAGTTTAAAGAAGCCCAACCAGACTCACGCTGTAAATCACATCAAAATAGAAACGCAGCCGATTAATGTGACATCTCAAGAAAGGTGAAGCAGATGACTTTATCTTTAAGTGACACAGAAATAATGAATGAAACAGCAGGCATGTGGAAATGTAGCACTCAAACAAGCTGTTCAGAAATTAATAAATGTGCATCAGGTCAATAAATAACTAAACATCACAGTTATGGAGGCCAGAGGTGAAACATTGTGGACGATGGAGCACTTAAATATATTAAAACACTTGTAAGTAGTAAAGATTATTGGATGGAAAGAAATCGGTTAGGTCCACGAAGGAGCTTTGGATGATTTGTTCACAGCTGGGACCTGGTTTTTAAATTTAGCTGGTAGCACACAGTTGCAAGCCTGTGGTGCATGATGTTCATGAACAACGTGACTAAAGAAAAGACGCAAGAAAGTAATTGGCAGGATCCAAAATGAAGCATTGTTAGATAGATGAGAAGAAAATATAGCTGTTTTACTCTAAGACATTAAGAATTCTACTTTTGGGTCTATAATCTGTCTGGCTGCCTATATGTGAACAGCACCGGTACCTTCTTAAAGGGCCAGTTTACCCACAAACCATTTGGATTACTCCTCTGATCTGTCTGGCTTTTTACAAGTTGCTCTGTTTAAGGCTGTAGAAATGTCTTCCTTCTCTTTTATATAAAGAACTAAAACTGAGCTCAGCCAGCTTGGTACTGCTCAGCTGAGAGGGTTTACATCTCACACCATCTTGAGCCTGTGGTCACAGGTAACTAGGGAGTTATGGTTGGCGGTTTGGCAGTAACATCAGAGAAGGCAGACATCTTTGCAGCAAATACCTTGAAAACTGGGCATCTCACACCGAAACAACACCGGTGTGTAAACAGAGCTACATGCCAGAGGAAATGTGCACAAATTTGACATTTTTTATTTTTTCACCGAGCATCTTTTATGAATCAAAACGCCGCGTCAGGAAAGATCAAGTTTGAATGAGGTAAGCATGCAAACATCTAAGAGATCTATTAACAGACTATATAACATCTGCTGAAATGCTTTAGTCTTCATTTTGTAACTACTTTAAATCTTGAAAAACAAAAATATTAATACACAGTCCTATAAGAATATATAAGATAATGTATAAGGTCTATCGGTTTGTCTTCTATAAATGCTTTAAGGCTTTTTCTATATTTCCAGAGACGACAGTGCAGCAGTGCTGAACTGGAGAAGAGTGCAAAACTATTCAATCTCTTCATTGGCATATCAGTGAGGCAACAACTTTAACATCACATGTTTCTGGGACCAACTCTCGCTCTTATTTCTGTCCAGTTCTGGATGGATTTTAACACCGGTCTGCAATTAATGATTGATTGTTCTCTCTAGCATCTACTTCATCATTTTAAAGTGAGCTGAGCCCAGGCGCTGTTACCAGCCTAAGTACATATCAGTCCCTGCCATACACAGATGTACATTCACAGGTCAGGCTAGTGTAGACGCCTCCAGCCCTTTTTATGTTTCCCTGCACTCCAAGATCTTCCTAAGAAAAATAATGAAACTATTAGTTTACATGGGGTGTGTAGATTAACAGTTTGTCAGCTAACAGAAGTGTGTGTGTGTGTGTGTTTTGGTGGTTTCTGTCTGCCACCATCACTCTTCAGGAGGGGAGAGGAGACGGGACTCTGTTGGGGTCTTGGTTGCTAAGAGGAGCCTCGGGCTCGAGCTCGAAGCTGATGTTAACAAAGGAGGCCGGGGACGCCTCGGGCTGCTCCACCGTAGCCAGACGAGGAGCTGTGGGATCACCTCTCTGTTGCTCCCCAAACCGATGCTCTGCCTCCTCTGAGAGACGATTCTCCTCCTCTTCCTCCTCCTCCTGCAGGAAAGCATCAATGAACGAGATTAATCTTAATGTTTTTGCTCCTCCATTTGAGTAAGCAGCTGTGACATGGTGTTGTACCTCTTTCTTTATACGGTAGTACTCATCTATGGCATACTGGTACTTGGGTGTAGTGATGCCAAAGAGAGAGGCCAGTCGCTCTCCCATGTAGTCACATACTGCAAACAAAAGAAAAACACAAATTAGAGGCATCTTCTAAACACTTAAAACACTTTTTAAATAAAATTAGTTTGTTTTTGTTTGTTTTTTTACCTGCACCAGCTGGTGTTTTAGTAATTTTACACTGTAGAGTTTTACCTGATACAGTGGAGGTGGCCATCCTCCACATTTGGAACCAGAAGTAAGGACCCCAGGTCAGTTTGGACTAAAACAGACAAGAGGACATGAGATTACAAAAACAAAACAAAAAAAAACAACCTCAAGAAGCATGTTGAAACACTTTAAAAACACTTTTAAAAATGCACCTATTATGTGTATCAGTGTTTCAAGTGCATCTTTTTATTCTTGGACTGTACTAGAATTCACAGGTCACAACAATCTGTAAGGTATCTCATACCGGGCTCATACTGAGTTCATCCTCTGACTGGAACAAACCATATTAGCTGAATTTCCCTTCAATATAAGCTCAACTTTCTTCCTCATTTACATTTGGAAGCACAAAGAAGTGTATTATCAGGAAACATTGCAGTTCCAAATGACTGAAACATGATATAGTTGCTCTTTAAGCTCAGTTTTGCATCTTAACCTGCTGGTCTACTGTGGTCACTAGGGAACTGTACACTTCAGCTAAAAACTAAAACTATGGGCTCAAAAATGCTTGAAAAAATTAATTGATTCTTGTTTTTCGACTCTTGCTGTGCCAATAGCATACCGAGTCTACAGAAATAACTTCTTTCTTTGTAGTCTGCTCCTCTTCCTCCTCTTCATCAGTGCTGTACTCCTCCATGGTCTCTCCACTGGCAAAGAAAATGGTCCTGCGAGGAACCTTCACCTTCCCTGGCGTTCCCACAGGGTCACCCATCTCCACAGTGTCAAAATCTGCTTCTCCTCCTGAACTCTGGTGATAATTTGAAACTGTATTACTAATGATATTTTTAATAAAATTCATATATAAGTCAATAAAGAATTGGTAGAAGAATTTACTGAAGTAAAAGCTTTTATTTGAGTAGAAAATGCACAATTTCAGGTCTAACGTAAAAAAACAGGTAGCAGATCAGTTCATAAGGTAGGATTGAGGCCTGGAAATGGATTTCCAAGGAACCGCCAAGATTCAAACTGGAAACTGTTGGAACACCAATGTCACTGTCCACAGTGAAGCAAGTTTTACATCATCATGGACTGAGAGCCAAGAAAGAAGCCCCTGCTCTTAAATCAAGACCTTCAAGAAATACTGAAATTTGCAGCTCCTCACATGAACAAGTCAAATACCTTCTGGAGAAAGGTTTTATAGTCAGACGAGGCAATGACTGAGCCATTTATACAAGGATAAGAGGTATGTTTAAACCTAAGAGTTCTGTACTGTCAAGCACGGTGATAGCCTCATGCTATGGAATTGTTTGCTGCTAATGGTACTGGTACATTACACAATGTGGATGAAATCATGAAGGAGGCCTACCTCCAAATTGACCTCAAATCAACAGGTAGACAGTTGAAATGTGGACAAAGATGGGTGTTCCTACGGGAGAATGACACCCAAACCACATGTAAACTGGTTTTGGAATGGCCCTCCCAAAGCTCTGACCTGAACTCCATTGAAACTTTGTGAAAGATGTTTAAAAGCCTGGTCTGTGTCAAGAAACCAACCAATTTAAATGAACTCTACTAATTTTTCCAAGAACAGTGGTCAAATATCCAACAAATTATGCAAGAAGCATGTTTATGACTTACAAAAGCATGTGGTCAAGGTGCAACTTACTGCGGGACATTTACCAAACATTGGTGGGGATGTATGTATAAATATTTACAATCTTCTCTTCCCCAGCATCCATCGGGCTTTAAGTTGCTGTTTATATAATACGTTTACAGGAACAAAAATATAAGCGATCTAATGTATTTTTCTAAGAGCTGATTCCACATAAAATACTACTTACGAGATCAAAGTACTGGTTAGAGAGTTTAAGTGACTTCAGTTGCTTTGTTTTTGTTGCTCGTTAGCTTCGTTGCTAAGGAAGTAGTCAACTATTAATACTACAAATCTTTATGTGAGCTGTCACATAAAGAGAAAATAGTGAACATTTTATTAGCACCAACTAACCTTTTCAGTTTCCATTGTTTGTCCCAATGTAACATTGACATTTGCCAAATACAGCGACAAATCTGCCATTTCACCTACTCCTTCCACCGTGTTTCTGACTGCTACTTCCTGTTATCGTCAGGACAAAGCAAACTTCCTTTCTGGTTGCTTCATAATAAATGGCTACATTTTCCAACGTCAAAGGTTTAACGCGTTTTTAATTGCTCTTCTGCGTGTCCAAATGGCACCGACAATACTCAAAAAGCCAAAAGAACAACTAAATTTAATATCCCGATATTTTATTACGTTTCTATAGTAATAAAACAATTAATGTGTCTTATTTTGAAAGTGGGAACCGGATGCTGGGGTTCACCCAACGTTACTTGCTCCTCCGGTGGTGTTTTGGTCCAGTTGGCGCTGCTCCTCACTCGCCAAAATGACAGCGAGGAAGTCTGGCTCACGACTGGAGACAGAGATAGAGCGATGCCGCTCGGAAGCCCAGTGGGATAAAATACCAGAGTTGGTGCGACAGCTCTCGGCTAAGCTGATATCAAACGGTAGGAAGTGTGCCGAGTTTCTTCGCTGTTCGTTCATCCAGTGTACGGGGCCTCCTCCCCGGCCTCAGTCCTGCTACTTCCTGGCAGAGGTAGCCGATGCTGGGAGGTGTCGCCTCTGCTTAGAGCCAGTTACCTCGTAAAGATTTTAAGAAAGATGTGACAGGTCTTTGTTAAACTTTAGGAAGGTTTGAGTTTAAAGACATGAACAGTTTTCGTTGCTGTGATTGAGTTCCCGTGTTCTGACAGTTCAGTTTGCCATCACGCGGAACTTCATTCAGAAATGTATCCATTTAACGTTGGATGTGTTTGACTAGTGTGGACGACCAATAGCGTTTTATAAATTGTACTTCAAGAAACATCCCTATAGAAAAATGACAGCGTTATCTCACATTTTCTTGATATATTTATTTATCCAGCTCACTGTCCCCTTGCCACCAGATAAACCGATTTTGGGCACTATCGGGGTACTTGCTAATCTGCTAATTTTTATTTGTGCCGAATTTTCCAGAAGGTTATACTTCTCAGTTGTACCTCTTAAGGTTTATTTAATGACGGCCATGCGTTTGCTGAAACCACTAAATATTTAAATGTGGTAGTTTTTCCAAATCTCTCTGGTTGGTTAAGATAGCTACAATACGTGCTAGCTGTCAACCCGCTTTCTCAGGGCATCAGTAAACGGCAGTGTGATATTTTAACAGACAAAACCATTGAAACTGGAAATGATTTATTGTTACATTTGAAAGATGACGGCATTAAACAGACAATAAAGCAGAAACTCTGTAAAAAAACCAAAAAAAAAACCCAACTTCAGTAAAAAATTAAAAGCTGGGTAAAAAGTTAAAACTACTTAAAAAAATGTAGTAAAGAGTAAGCATAACTGTAAAAACAAATAAAACTGTAAACAGTATCCCAGTAAACCTGTATCTTTTGCCTGATGGGAGAACACTGAACAGGTGATTTGCGGTCAGTGGCAGTATAGTGTGAAGCTGTGGAAAGTAGACTGCAGCCAATGATCTCTGAAGGTATATGCACTACTTTTTCAAGCTGTTGTTTGTCCTGATTGGTTATGCTACTCGAGTCAGGATGGAGAAAGTAAGCACACTTTCTATAACGGTTCAATAAACACGGATCGTACCTTCCAAACTGATGCGTGTTTTCTTAGCTGCCCTGGTGGGTTTTACTAACAACGACAGTGGTGTTCAAGGCCCTTGATGTGTACTGTTGCCCAGGAAATGGAAGGACGAGACCCTCCCCACAACCTGGCCAGTGATGGAAAAAGAAAGATGTTGAACTGTTTCCCTTTTAGAGTCAACAGTAAGCTCTTTAGTTTGAGACGTGTTGAAGGTCAGACTGTTGTTTTTGCATCACCTCATCAGCTGTTGTACCTCACTCCGGTATGCAGATTCCCTTGCTGTCACAGATAAACCTTACAGAGTGCAGTGATATCATCAGTAAAGTTAATTAAGCAAAGCAATGGCATTTTCCTGTAATCTTTGGCCACTTTTTGTTTAAGCTTTGCTAAATTCAATCTCACTTATATGAAAAGTCACAATTGGCCTTTTCGTGGAAGGCCACAGCGCCTTTAGAGAGCATAAAAGTCTGCTCATGGGCCGGCTGTAGCTCAGATGGCAGAGCAGGTCAGCTACTGATCGGAAGGTTAGTGGTTTGATCCCTTGCTCCCCTAGTCTATGTACATGCCAAATATCCTTGGGCAAGTTGCTCTCTGATGCATGAATGTATGAATGTTAATTAAAAAGCACTATAGTAGTATAGAGAAAGTGTTTGTATGTATGGGTGTGATTGGGTGAATGAGGGTGTTGTGTATATAGTGCTTTGAGTACTCCGGGAGAGTAGAAAAGTTCTATATAAGAATCAGTCCATTTATTATTTACCATGATGACCTACACAAAGTCTCAGCTGTAATATCTGCAACAAGTTTCCAAAAACAGGCTTCAGGTCAAGCCTTGACTTTCGGGCCATGCTTCAGGTTTTTCTTTCTTCTCACCATAAGACTATGGTCACATCACTTGTCGCTTAAGCAGTTTTCATCCTCCAAGCATGACCCCAGCTTCATTTATGTATTTATATTTTCAATCATAAAATTGTTTCCTGTCATTACTTTGTTAGTCTGTTCTTCCATAGCCTTTCATAGTTTTGTGAAAGCTTTGAGCTCTGGTGACTGACTGGGATCAGTAACAGGATTACTGGGCAGTTCAAAGTTTTAATACCTAAACACACACACAAACACGATTTAGATATTTGTGTATAATTCTGTCTGGTATGTGTGTAAACAAAGCGGTGTTTCTCCGTGTGCAGATTAACCATCCTCACTGTAGTTTCTGAATAGGGATGTAAGAAAATATTGATACATTGAAACATTGCGATATTTTGTGTTATGATGCTGAATTGATATTCAAAAGCAGTGTTATCGATTTTTTTTTTGTGTGTGTTTTTTTTAAATTGAGAATTTACATGCATTTACTGTGTATTTCTTTTGTGTGTTGCAATTCAAACTCCGGCCGCTAGTTGTTAGCATTTTTTACAGCCTTCACTCTGACTGAAAAATGAGGTGTCTACTTTGCCAAACCAAAGAAGTAGAGCAGTGGATGTGTGGCAAGTAGGGCTGCCACAAACGACTATTTTGATAGTCGACTAGTCACCGATTATTTTTGCAATTAGTTGACTAATCAGATCATGCATCCATTGGACGTAAAACGTACAGCTAATTGCACCAGCATGCATCTGCTCTTATATAACTAGTGACTTATAATATCTAATATTTAATAATTTAATACATTTTCCCCTCTCCTTATATTGTTGTTATTATTAGTATTATTATAATTACTCCCACTGCCAATTTCTGTTATCCTGTTATTTCTTCTTATAGCTACTCTCTATATGCATATGTAAAGCTGAGGAGCACGAGCCAAAGAATTTCATTATGGGTAAATGTGGCTACGCTGTTTATCTGTACAATAAACTTGAAACTTATATATCTTGTTTAACCTGAGTAGCGAAAGACGGCGGTGGGTTTGAAAACATTTTGCCGGGAGTCCGGTGTTCTCACCGGCTAAACTGAGCCTTGAACCCCGGCTAGCTATCGAGCTGGTGGGTAACAGACGTCTCGAAAATGTCGGAGTGCTTTTGAAAATATGTGGGGTCTTGATAAACTGAGCAGATATTTGAGGTTTACACAGCTACATTCTCGCCTGAAAATATGTTAAACGTTTATTTTGTGACCCAGAAAGAATAATAAGAGATATATTAAAACTAACTAGCCACAGCTATTGTTGAAAACTGAGCAGGGCCGCTATGAATTCTGGGACACAGCTTCTTCTTCTTCGGGGTTTAACGGCAGCTGGCATCCTTGTACATGCAGTGCTGCCATCTTCTGTTTCAGTCT
>VURO01045454.1:0-12429 GCA_015108175.1 Pelvicachromis taeniatus | reverse complement strand
CTGCATGCTTCGGAGGATCCAGCCTTCGCGGTCTACGTGGACCGGGTCTTTCGAAGGCCGGAAGTGCGAGGCTTGTGAATTGGGACGGTCTAGCCTTCAGATATGCATCACCAGCTGTTTCGGTGGAGTTGAATAAACTCAGCCGTCTGCTCCTTGCTGTCTAAAATATAACAGGACACTGGAGTAAATTCGCTACAATCTCACACTTCTGTTTAATCAGTTTTCTTTTTGACGTTTATTCAGATGAGTGAAAACAAACTGATTTAGTCAGGACATGATATATTTGCAAGCGTGCCACGAACGTTTTCGGAGATGTCGGTTACCCATCGGCTCAATCACGGACCGCGGGGGGGTTGCAAACGATGTACGGGGAGTCCGCTATTTTCGCCGGCTCTAGTGGACCTTGACGACCCGCTCAGCGATCAAGCTGGTGGGTAACAGACGCGTCCGAAAACGTTCGGGGCACGTTTGCAAATATGTGATGTCCCGAGCAGATATTGGAAGTTTAGACAGCTACATTCTCGCCTGAAAATATGTTAAAAGTTTATTTTGTGATCCAGAAACAATAATAACAGTACTATTAAAACAAAGTAGCTGCCGCCATTGTTGGAAACTGGAATTTGCTGGGCCGCGCTATGAACTCTGGGAATGAAGGATACCCCGACCTGTGACGTAACCGGTCTACAAATGCGGCCTCCAATAGATTCAGTGCTTTGGAACTTTTGCGAGATCTCGCAAAACTATTGCGAGGTCTCGCAATAGTTTTGCAGGATCTCGCAAAAGTTCATCTTAATTTTTTTTTTCTCCCATGTCCCTTGCGGGGCTCCGTAGTATAGGCTGTCGTGATTGTCACCTAATTATTCACTTTGGTAATGCTCAGAAGAAAAAAATATTTTTTTCTATATCTAAAGACATAAATACTTTCTGTGTCACTGTGGTCTGATTATCATCTATAACAGCTAGACATACATGAATTGCATTTTTTGCGATTGATTTAGATTTTTCTGAGAGCGTGACTTGCTTTTCTTTCCAAGAACTATAACTGCCATCATGTACAAACAAAAATGAACTTTTTTTCTCTTCTAAAAGTTAATATTTTCTTCTCTTGCTAAAATAACAGAAAACAAAGTTCTCTGCTTCTGGAAAGAGGTACCGATAATTAACTGTCAATGAGCTGCTGTACTTTGAGCTGATGATTTTACCTTACTAAACAAAAGCAGGAGCAGCAGATCTGTGTAAAAGGACAAGCCTCAGTTACTTACATAATTTTAGAGTACATTTTATACTTCAACAGATAACAGGACATCAACCTTTTTCTCTCGTCTCCATAAATTTGCTTATACCCGCTTGGTCTTTTCACTGCTCATACCCAGCCTCATAATGAGTGACTTGAATGCTGACTTTAGCTTTAGCTTCTTCAAACAGGGAACGTTGAACTGGGTGATGGTGATAGTCCCCTACGGTTTACTAAAGCTAAATTTGTAGCTTGCCCACTAACAGTGAAGAATTTGTGAATAGCCATAGCAACATTCTGACCACATGTTAGCATATTGGGACTGTTTGCCTGTGTCACTGTGCATGTATTGCACATGCATGAAACAGACCGGCGTCTTATTGGATATGGGTGAGAGCGACCACAGCCTGAGCTTAGCTCGCTGAAAATCTGTTCAGTCATGGTCTCCAGCAGGCTGATCAGTGCGTCTTTAATGATGGCTAGTGGACCTTCTAACCAATCTTGACCCAAGTTGTCAGTGTGAGACATACACACAAACTCACATTATCAGAAAATGAGCCCTCTCATCCACTCACCTTGTTAGTTTGTAACAGTCTCTGATTCGGTGCACTGCTGTGAATCAGAGTGCATATGAGCTGTATACTTTGTGCTATTTTTGATGAATTTCAAAGTAAATGGTAAATGGGCTGCATTTATCTTTTCTAGTTTTATCAACTACTGAAAGTGCTTTTCACTTGAAGCCACATTCAACAAATCCCACACACATTCATACAGTGCTTTATTGAATACATATAGAACTTTATCACACACAGTGACGTATCCAGGGCAGTTTTGGGGTTTGGGATCTTGCCCAAGGGCACTTTGATATGGGGACTGAACCACAGACCTTCCAATTAGGCAGGTCTGTACTCATCCTAAATATTGTGATGGTACCTTTTATAATCTGTCCACACTAGTCACAGCTCAGTCACACACTTCATATATGATGAAGCACTAGTCATATGCTGACTGAGAGCCTCAATCTGCGGCCATCTAAACTTTAGCCCTGCTGCATCAGGCATGTCGGTCACCAGACATCTGTCATCAGCATGCAGCTCAGCGGAGGTCTGTGGCTCCTCCGTGATCCCATCTTCTCTACTACTGTCAAATATAATAATCAATCTCTTCTTTGCTTCCTTTTATATTCACTCTGCATATTTCTGGCTGGCCTACTCAAACTCTCCCCTCTTACCCTCCTCCTCTTTCTCCTCCTCCACATTTCTCCTCTCTTCTTTCAGCATGCTGAAATATATAACTAGCAATTTGCCAATCTCTCCCACTATGACACACATGCACGCTCGCGCAGACACTCATGCACACACAGACACATGCAGAGTTATCCAGACCGCAAGAGCTTCTGTGGTGTATAATGACAGATAATTGGCTATTGTGGGTTTGCCCTCGGCAGCAGGAACCAATCACAGTGACAGCCACTTCTCTGTGACCCATGCGTGCGTGTGCGTGTGAGCGTGTGCACTCATGCAAGCATGAGTCTCTGTGTGTGCGAAGCACTGATAGTATTTTATTTTGCTGTCTGCTTTTGTTGCTCCGTGCATAGAAGTAATTGCTTGTCGAGTGTGTACAGCAAGTAACTGACAGCTCTCTTTATAGTTCACAGTAATGCATTTATGTAAACATAAATAAGCTGTTCGGCGGCACCAGTTTGTGTGACAGTGTGCGCAATTGTCTGAGTGTGAAGATTGTATGCAGGTACAACCTCCTTATATAGCACAAGTTTCTTTTGCTCCTCGTTTTACATTTTCAGGGTTTATACACCCAACTTGAGAATCTACAGCCTAACACAGTGCAGCCTTGCCAACAACCATCAGTATTGTGATCATTTGTCACTCATTTTGAGTCGGCATCCATGGGTAATGGTCTGTCTGCTTGACATTTGTATAGAACCTGTTGAATCCAGCTGTTCCTAACACTAGAATAATGATTCTTTTTTTGGTGAAAAACAATCCTGATGTGTTTCATGCTGGAATGAATTGTCGCCACATCAGCAACACCTTTAGCTCCTACAGTGGTGCTAATGAAGGATATCTCACTCTTTTTCCTTTTTTCATGATTCACTCATTTATTACTCAATCCTGCTTTCTGTCTCTCTTTCTCTACCACTTCCTCCTCTCTTGCTGTCTCTTCACTCTTTTATCTCTCTCCCTGTTTGCACCGATTCTCATTTCCGCTCTTTCAATAGTGGGAAGTGCTGATCCAACCCATGCACACAGACTAAATGAGATCCTGTGTGCGTGTGCGCGTGTAACGCGCGCATGCAGCTCTGTGAGCATGATTTTTTTTTCTGTATTGCTAATACACTGTACCATAGAAATGTGAGCATTTTGTGTGCGCGTGTGGAGGAGCAGTTGTGTACTTCATCATGCCAGCCAGTTCAATATTCCCAAATGCAATTTCCTCAATGTGAAAAGCTCAGGCTGGGTGTTCATCATTCTATACTTCCTTCTTAGTGTTCAATAAAAGCTTCTTTAGAACTGCTAGGCTGCTTGTCTGTGGCTCTTCCTATTTTGTCACGCCTTTATTTTCTGACCATGCACAGTGAAGCACACGTGCACGCACGCACGCACACTTTGAAGAGTCATACCTTTGTTAAACAGATCTGTCTCAGGTGCACGGTTACAATGTGTATCATAGCATATTGCCTGAATACTTCTTTGTAATTCTGCTCAACATTCTGAGCCTGTAACATGTCATTCAGACCACCCAAGCTCATCTGCATTGTGTTTGAGAAAATCAATTCTAGTTATGGAGGTTTTAACACTTATATATAAATGAAAACACATATCAGCACCAGAAATTGATCTATTCCCATTTCGAAAGCTCTGAAATACCTTTTCTAGCAGCTATTTCAGAGGGGATTGACATCGTCAGAGCTAAATCAGCATGTTTACAGTAGTGAAAAGGAAGAAAAGGAAAAAAATGCTCAATCCCTTTAAACATCTGAATAGCAAAGAATTCATAAAAGAAAATGGTTGGTGTGGAGTGAATTGGACAGTAAAAATGTGTTGTTATCCTTGTTTATCTTTTTAGTGTGATTGCGATATAAAACTGCAGAATAGAATATAGCTTTTATACATTACAATAAACAAGTCAACAGCATTTCCCTTGACATCCCCCTGACTGTTTATGCCTGCCTTATTAACGGCATTAGTGTCTCCCGGTATGAAATTATAATCGTAATTGTCCAGGTGCAACTAGAGAAGGTGCCATCTCCAATACCAGCCAAGTCGCTAACGGTTAGCAGTCCACTGCAGCCTCTAATGTCTGTGTAGAAAACAAATGACGGGAGAGCTAGCAAATGCCAAGTTGGTGCCTAAAGGAAGAAAGGGATAATGATGTGTTATGCAGTCATGGATGTGCAAATTATACAAAACTAATTTTCCATATACACTAAGAGAAAGATGCTCGTGCGTGTCATTGACTTGTCAGTGTTTAGCTTCTGATCCATCTGGCAATCCCACCGTACCAAAAATGACCTAAAACACACAGCTGGAGTCATAAAAACACAATCTTAAGCTAGAAGGACTGGGATTCCTGCAACGGATAATAAATATCCTGTGCACAGAGCTCTGATCTCAACATACAGAGTACAGAAAGAGACAGGAGCGACCAGGAATCCACTACACAAGGGGGAAGCTTTTCTGTTCAAGTCTGAACCATGTAATAATTGCCTATGTTTAGTGAACTTCCATGAAATTTAAAAAATAATAAATTCAATATAAATTTGCATACATGAGTTTTGATTTGTATCATAGTTGCTTCTTGCAGATTACTCCTTTAAAAAGTATCATGCAAATTTAAAACAAAAATAGAAAAAGTCGGCCTGATGATGTAGAAGTGTCAAAATCTCACGAAAGCTTATGTATCAAATATGATACAGGAGGGATAATGGATAAATACGGTGAAAACTATTCTTGTCAGTATCTATAAAAGGATCTTCGCTGTACTCCTACATTTTGCATAGCATGTACACGTTGCACAGCATGTGTGTGTATGTATGTGGGAGTCGAGTGCGTTGAGAGGGGGACATTAATCATTAAGATCATTAAGGTTAAAGAATGTGTGAGTGTGTGTCTGTGCGAGTAGTGCAAGTGGGTGGTACTGTGACTCTCTGTGATGCTGAGATTGGAGGCAATTATTGAAATGTCATGGCTTTAATGGGCTTCTGCTCTGTTCCCCTCTCATAAGTCATGACTTGAACTTTCAAAGTGATGAAACAAGAGCCCGTATGCTGTGACGCTGTGTGTTTATTAAATGCTTTTTTGTTTAGCGTACTGTATCTTTCCTTCGTAGACTCCTTTTACCTGAATTTATGTCGTTTTCTTTCTCTCGCACGCTGTTTTCTCTGTTTTGAGGCTGTCTTGTGGCAAACCTTTTCAACTCGTCAAGCGTGTGTCAGCAACAGAATTAATGATGACTGCTTTCTAAATATAATTAATAAATTAATCCCATTTATGTTATCTTTTAGAAGATGAAAGGACCACATGCCGCAGGTGGCGTGATGCAATCGGCTTCTTTAGAGTGATACTTTTTTCTCATTTTGCCTCTTTAGCTCGGACTTGAAATGAAGCAGTCAAGGATTTATTAAAGTGTAGACCACATTGTTGATTTGGCCAGTCCTAAAGCTGCTGTTATCTTTCTGATAGTTTTTTGTTGTTGTTATTTTTACAGCCTAATTACAGCCTCTTGCACTTGCTAGTCTTTGTACAGCTTATTGAGATTTCTCATTAAGCCGCTACCAAATGCAAATTGCACAATAATAATGAACCCGAGACCTTTATCGCCTTAATTTGTCATGAAGTAATGAGGCAGCAGGCCGCTCCTGACCATGAGACTTTTTCTCAGTGAACTTATTATTTATAAGCTTGTAAAAATGGAGGGATGATGTTAAAAAGAAGACATGGCTTTAATTCCTGAATGGCAAAAGAAATATTTCTGTTGAACATCTTGAATTAAACTTCTTGTTACTTACTTCATTTTAAGTCCGTTACATCCACCCTTGGTGTCGCACAGAGGGAAACGTACAAATATTGTGCCACAATCCCGACATTTAGGGACCTCGCTACTATCTCTACACCACAGGAGTAAATCCATAAGTGAGCAGGACACTTTGTATTACATTCACATTCTTTTCACTTATTTGAAACAGAAAGTTTGCCCCCCTTACATCCTGGAGTACAACCAGCTTTCCCATAACTGTTGGGACTTTTTGTAAAATGAGAATGAAAACAGATTGGAAGCATTTAAACATTATTTAAACTCTATATTTAATTGAAAATGGTACACAGACAAGATATGAAATGTCCAAACTGAACTATTATTGTTCTTATCCTCACTTTGAAGTTTGTTCTTATTTACATTTGACAGAGACCCAATTTTTTGGAAAATGGGAATTTAATTTGTTCTATCTGCTTGTTAACAGTTTCGCTGAGAATATTATTGTTCCAGTTTGTGCCACAGTGGAGCACTGATATGTTCATTGGGGTTAATAAGTGCATTTAAACAGTACTCGGTAAAAGGCACAGTTCATGCATGGCTTTAAAAGCTGATAAATAAATTGGCTCAAAGTGTGCACGGTGCCTGCGGGGAGCGTGCGAACCACAGTGTGTGTGTGTCTGTGTGTGTGTAGACAATCTTGTGTTTTCACATACAGAAAGCGTCCATGCATGAACACACACTGAACATTGAGCGCACAAATCCATACATATTTATTAGAAGATCAGCTGAATATTTTATCAAGAGCTGGTTGAGGGTACTATGGACTTGATAGAGGGCACGGGGTGAAATGAAGCAAAACAATAGCAACAATAGGCACAAACAATAGTATAGGAAACAAACTGAAACATTAGCGCATGGGTATTGTGCAAATGTGGTGCTGTGTCTTGAAGCTTATCAAACGCAGCTTTGAATTCTATTTTAGCCAGTGACGTTATCTTGATGGCAAACCCCTTATCGCCTATGTGCTGAGTTGTTATCTTTTGAGTGTCCTTGCATGTGCCTGTGCATCATCATGCACGTACGGGCATCCACATCGGTCTCCCGTGTGCGTCTGCGAGAGAAACCGAGCTTTGCATCTGTGTGGGTGTGTGTCCGTGTATGCCCCAGCCCTGCCTGAGGTTGTGTTTTCTTTCGCCCAGTGAGCTGAGGAGTTTCTGCAACAAAAGCACGTTTACGGCTCTCCATCTCATTTACATTGTGCTGATGGGAATCTGTCGAACGACTGATTGTGTTTGGTGTTCTAGGTCAGCACACACAGATAAGTCTCTGTGCATCTATGTGTTTCCCTATGTGTGTGAGTGGCGCACACGAGTCTTAAGGCCTGTCTCGCCAGCTGACGTTGCTGACTTTCTGTCTCTTTGTCAGCCCTGACACTGGTAGCTTTTTACACGCCATCTATATTTATTTTTACGCAAAACTTGCTCTGCAGCTCATCATAAAAATGAAATGTAGAAACACTGTAAACCCCAGTGTGTTACGCCTCACACGCTATTATAGGCCTATACATAATTATTGATTTGATCTCCTTATTAGAGTGAATTGTCGAAGCTGCTCAGAACACGTTGTTGCCTGCGAGGATGACTTCTTTTATGACCATTCTGGCATATGAATAAACAGCAATGCATTAAATTAACACAAAGCTAAATCACTAACATCCATACTGGCATAATCTTGTTAGAAGCATGTAATCGCTGTAAGCAGTTCCATCTGGTGAGATTTTGGATTTGATCTTACACTCATCATACAGTTAACTAAGCTGTAGTCGGAGCAGTTCATCTGTTTGGCAAAATTAAGGTGAAAATGATTTTTTTTCTGCTGTGCCGACCCCTTGAAATCACCCCGTTTGACTCCTTTTTCTGTGTCTGTGTAGCACAATTTGACGACTGTTGGCCTAATACCATGAAATGTTCAGGCAATAGCCTGAGTTTATCTGAGAACTGCTCCTAGCTTCAGATAAGATCAGCACCACTTGTTCACAGATAAATTTCTCCTGTGATTGCACCCCTCTCTCTAAAATTCTTCATTTTATCCCAGAGAGCCTTTTGACAAAAGAAGGAAAAAAAAGATGTCATCTAAACACGAAATTTTAATTTTAGCAAAATAATTGAGAACATTGACACTGGCGATGTTTGACATAATCGCCCCCCCCCCCGACATAGGAGAGGATGGATGCCATATCTGTTCATTCTGTTGTGATATGACACGTAACGCACAAACTGCATTAAAAGTCAGCTCACTGCTTATTTCACTCCTGACAATTTGATAAGACACCGAAACTGAATATGTGACTACTGCCTTATCCACCAACCCTTTCTCGCCACTCGTTTGCCTGGACGATCTCATCTCTTGCCGGGCGAGGGAGTGACGATAACGGGAGTTGAAGCCTTTTGGCGATTCCATATCGCTGTATGGAACTATGCAATGGACTCCCCAGAAATAGCGTCGCAAACATATTGAGCGGCGCCTGCGGCTTTAAATCTGCCCCAACTTCACTCCAGCCACCACACCGGGGGACTTAAGCAGCTACCTTACCGAGTCACCCACACGGGTAGGAAATTATTGGAGCAAGAGAGAGAGACAGAGAGAGAGAGGGAGACAGAGAGAGAGAGCAGACGCACGGCGCTGGATTATTTGGGCAAAGCGGCTGCAGCCACGGTGGATGTTACACGGGGAGACGAGTGACGGAGAGCTTGAATCTATTCAGACTGAGTTTTTCCCAACGACGGCGCCAGGCAGGACGCTGATATGGTGAGCGCGCCTCTCGTCATTTTGCCCATAGTTGCTTTTTGTTGTTGTTTTTGTTGTTGTGCAGAGCCGAGCCTTAACTTCTTGTCATTTTGCGTTCTTTTTGCAAAGCGTCCATTCGCATCTTTCCGCTTGTGGTGTGCGCGCGTGTGGATACATGCGTGCGCGTCCGTCCTCCAGCGTTAAACACGTATGACCGGCGACATAATCAGACTATTTTGGCGGATCCGTCCTGTCCAGCATGAGCAGGTACTTGTTTTATGGGTGTTTCAGGTGCTCGCCCTGGTTTTGAATTCGCACCATTTGGGAAATCATTGTGATATTTCTGTTATATTTAGGACTTGGAGCTTGTCGTGGAGAGTCAATGGAGAGTTCGTGCTCATCTTAATTTGTCCTGATCAATTGTATTAATTGTGATCGGTTTATTAGAACCTGCCCTTTTCTGTGGGAGGCTAATCTCTCGTTGTGTTATTCTTATAGGGGCTTCACAGGACGAGATGACTGTTGCCCATTGATCTTTATGCTCTTTATTTCATGTCACAGCAATAAAAATATAGAATTAATAGATTGTTAATCAGAATTGCATTTCTGTCTATTTTGCTGCGAGATGATCACAGTCTTTTCGCTTTAGGGCGGCCCATGAAATGAGGTTTTTTAATGCTGATTAGAGATTAAGGAGGCTGTAAACCGCTTGGTTTCCACCGGGGTTGATGCTTGCCTGGGGTTTGGTGCTCCCCCTCTAAACATGCTCAGAGGTATTTTCCCATGACTGGACCGATGCCACCGGCACAGAGGAGACTGGATGGACTGCTAATGGTGTAGACTCAAAGCAACAGGACTTGTTAATGGCTGTCAGTCACCTCGACCTGTATTGAGTGTTCTCCTTGCGAATTTATGCAAAATTGCGTGAACATTTTAGACTCTAGCAGGCTACAGTGGATTATAGAGGGCGAATTTCTGCCTGTGGATTTCACTGCCAAACTGCATCCAGTCCATTGGACACATATAAGAGGTAATTCGAAACACAGCTGATCTTCGTGAAGCATGTCCAGGTTATCAAGTCTGCAATATGCTCTCACCTGTGAGAGATGTAATGACCGCCTATAGTTTTGCTGCTATATTCCTGTATTTATGCCATAACTCAAAGACTCTAATGTGCTGTAATGTGCTGATGGCTGTGTGTGTGTGTGTTGCTATGTATGTGTGTTTGACAGCAGTCAGCAGTCTTGCTCAAACACTGTCTATGGCAGCATTACAGACCTCACTAGCTTACAAATCAATCATGCAAGTACTTTTACAGCAATTAGGTTTGAGGACCTGAGAGAGAGAGAGATGTACATAGAGTAGGTAAGTGAGTAAGAGAGGTCCCTGCATGTGCTTGACTGATATCACAAATGCAGTTGCTTCTCTGCCCCCACTATCTACATTTAGCATTGCTATGAAACAAAAACCTACACTTTTTTTTTTAATGACCATCACACGTTGATGCATTAACATGCTGTGCAAAGAACTTGCGGATGGTTTATTAACACACAAGTGTGAACACTTCCTAATGTGTATCTTAAAACTGAAAGCTGAATCCAAATAACTCCCTTCCGAAACACTGATGAACACTGTGTCGCCTGTGATTAGCTGCCTGTTTGATTTGAATTATTAAAAAGAGTTGGGAATACACGCATACATGCATCACAAGACCTGCTTTTGGTGCTCTCTACAGATACTTTTCGGGCACATTAAGCTGTGACTGCCACCGCTTTTACGACCACGAGCTGCTACTCTCGGGTCAGAGGTGCCCTGTGACATGCCAGTCGGCGGATGAACAAGTTTACTCCAGCTGATCTTCTGCTGTTTTCCTGAGCTATGTGTGTGTGCACACATGTGGGCGCGTGTGCATGTGTACATGCGTGGCTCTGCAGCTGTTCCACCTTGCGAAGAGATTAAGTTTCACAAGATGTGATTGATGCCAGTGTCTGCAGAGCCAGATGTGTGTGTGCATGTTCATGTGTGTGTGTGTGTGTGTGTGCGTGTGTTTGATTGTGTGTCAGCACTTTTCTATGTACACTTATGCACTAAGCTGTGACATGATTGCCTTTACATGCAGTAAATGCTGGGCCAGGTTAGGTGACGTTAAGGCCAGGGATGTTATGAGTTGGGCTGGTAATTATAGTGGCTGTGCTATTGGTTCCCATACCCCAGCCTGCACAGTCTAAACCAGAAAAACATGAGCGGGTCAACAGCGCCAGATTGCTGCCCGAGTCAAGCTGTTCCGCTGATAACAAAAGACAGAGTCAAGAAAAAAAAGTTATACAGAGGAAAAAGACGACAGGCTGGCCTTATTTTAAGGAAAAAAGGTTCTTGTTAAAAAATACATAGCTAGATATTTCTTATATTTATTGCCTGGTGTGGTGGAAGAGTGAAAGCGTGCCTACAATTATATTCCCTTTCACTCATGAACCTGTAAATGTTTTAGAAGAGGCTATTTTGAGATACACACTCGTGGTGAAAGGAAGACGTACGTCTAAAGGGATGAGCGGGAGGCACTTGGTTCAGCTACAGTTAGCCAGCATCCAGCTGTGCCGCTGCTTGCAACAGTGATAAGATGACGAGCCGAGAGGAGTGAAATAGGTGGACGAACAGCTGAGACAAGTGGAAGAGGCACAGCGATGCTATTGATTTACTTTGCAGTTGGTGGGGACAGCTTCCAATCTATATCGGCTTTCCCTATCATCTGTCCATCGGTTCACCCCCCCGTCTCAGCCTTCCCCTCTTTTTCTATGTCTGATATCTAGATTGCCCCCTGCTTTCACTTTCCCACACTCCTCCCAGCATCTGAGGCTAATCAATACTATACGTGTCATGTCTTTGTTTAATTGGTTTGTTCTCTGCTTGATCTGCTTGTTCATGTTACACCTAATTTTTGGTCTTTTCATTGCCCCTTTTCTTTTCCGTGCTCACTCATCCTTCACTTTGCCCTGTTATTTTTGTGTTTATCCGTCCATCGCGCAATCACACCCACATACAGGCTGTGAATTGTTAATTAATAGCAAAGATGTCTTCACCTGTGGAGACGAGCATATGGCAAGATATTAAAAATTTAACTTAAGACTTTCCTAGCTTCATCTGTTCTCCACTCAGGTGGGCGTGTTCTTCATGTCTCTTCTTTTTGTGCTTCTGTATTACTGAAAAACAAAACTGTTTGCTTGTATCCCGTTTTTATTTGGATTTTTTTTATTTTTTAAATCAAAGCAAGCAAACATTTTTTTCTGCTCATGGACATTTTTAGCAGTGCTCTGCTTATTATTCCATAACAGAGAAGCACTGGCATCAGATTTCCATATTTATTACATGGATTGTGTGTGTGTGTGTGTGTGTGTGTGTGTGTGTGTGTGTGTGTG
>VURO01045452.1:0-18217 GCA_015108175.1 Pelvicachromis taeniatus | reverse complement strand
TGTATTTTAAAAATTTTTTTTTTTATTTCTACTAGAAAAAAAAAAAAAAAAACAGGTCTTTATAGCTTTAGTTATTTATATCTGACAGCTTTCTTTGGGAGTCTGTAATGTTTTTTGGATGAGGAAAGGTTCAGATATTAAAATGCTGTGTGTGAAGGAGGTCTTGTCTGTCTGCGTGCGTAGACAGACACATCAAAATGATGGATGGTGGCTCAATGCACTTCATTGTTTTTGTGTATAAACTGATTGCCCGTAGATAATAAACTGCAGAGAGCAAAAGGAGGTGTTAGGTAAATGTATGTTAGGTTAGGCAGGGCTGTTTTTATTGCTCTTTTTTTTTTGTGGCTTACCTGCCTTTCAGTAATTTGTCATTCTCTTGTCTTTTTCTTTTCTTTCTACTTTCTGTCCATCTGGTCTTTTTTCTCTTTTTAGGCAGTACAAAGACAAAGAGGAGGAGAACCAGGGTGGCTTCTTCTCTACCCTCACTAGTATGGTGGGCAGCATGTTTATAGCAGATGCTGACGAGAAGCTCTCCGTACAGTAAGTGCAAAGCCATTTCACTTCCTACATCAGACAGATTCATTGTTCTTTATACTTAAGTTAAAAGCAACAGGACACAATTGGAGTACAAATGAACACGTTGGCTGCAATACTATCAACAAAAAGAAGACACTCTGATATTAATAAGTACAACCCAGCATTTACTGTTATATTTACAATGTGTTGCATAGAGTTTTTAATATCTCTAAGTCTATCTGTCAGAACCTCAGTTTTATTAGTAAAACAAGATTTATCTAGTAAAATTTAGATATCTCGCCATGTTATTTCAATATTTTGATGCATGGACTTGCATGGAATTAAATCACTATTTTTACCCATCAGTCCGTATCCAGCAAGCCATAATAACACAGAAGCATTTGAGTGTGGGCTTTGTCTAAACCACTTAGATAATTTTGCTTTTGCTCCATTTGCTTCGGTTTTTTAGGCGATGAGTAGAGCAGGTGCTCCTCTGAAATAGCGCTCGTGTCATCAGATTAGACGATTTTGTTTGCTCTTGCTGTGTTGCTCATTTTCAGTTGCGTATCAGAGTCTTACAGGACTTAAAGTCTTTGTATTATACTGGACCTTGGTTTAGCTTTTCAGTTCATGCTGTCTCTGAAATAAGTTCCATTTTTAGCGTCTTTCCCCTTTTGTTTAAGCCATCTTCATTCTCATTGGATGCCCCTTGCAAACAGTACATTTTTACAACAGGTGGGCGGGGCTTCTGGGCTCACAGACGTAGATGTATGCTTAAGATGACCATAGTAGGGATACACGCTCTCTGTGACATCATACCAATCTGAAAGTAGAAAAACATTGTGAAACTGAATGTTGAGATCAATCTGCCAGGTGTTGTATAATTCTCTCAGTCACTTCAGTCCTGCTGGTTTACCACCAAGGCCTGATGATTTGTCCTCCTTCCAGGAAGTTCTCCGATCTCTGCATTAGGTTTAGGGTTTTTCTTATACCCTTACACTTGTTGTTTCAAATTTCTTGCATCTCACAGGTTTTGGGCTGCTGAGCTTGTGGGTTTATAAATCATGTGTACACTTGTTCTGGTCTATTCCTCACCACAACTTTATAGCAGATGTTGTAGGAAGTTTATTGGACTTCATGGCTTGGTATATAATCACTTTTCCACTATGAGTTATTTAGTGTAGACTGACAGGAAAAAAATATAGCAGTAAGACAATATAACTTTTATGTGGTAGGATGTTTTTGAAGAAAGTAGAAGATAAAAACAGTTTGCCTTGTTTATAGCGCAGTTTGGCTCAGGCCAACTAACTTAATATTTTTAAACGTACATTTCAGGACAATGAAATAAGAAACAAGTAAAATAAAAAGTCCAGTTTGAATAAGTTCTTTAGATTTAAGAACTGATCGTTGCTACCTTGGTCCAGTTGCTTTGATTAAGCAATAAGTGACCGAAAAAACTGAGTGACAATATCAGTCAAAATACTTGTATTCATAATCTGTATACTTACTGTTGTTTTACATGACTAATGTCCCAATTTCTATCAACATAAAAATGGACAATGCATCATGAGAAGATTTAGAAAATGATTTATTATTCTGTTCAAACATTGTGCAGTAGTTAATGACACAGAAAATTAAAGAAAGTGACCTGCTGATGCGCGAAGCTGTTGTTAAAAAACTTCGAGCGGCAGAGTGCTTTTCCACTTGTTCCTTGAGCTTGACTGGATCAAAGGCTGGAACTCTCAGTCCACTATCTTGTGAAAACTTGGATATTTACCCGATAAAAAAATGTGCTCTCTCTCTAACTAACTTAACCTTCATTTCAAGGACAAATGAGGCGATTCTGCTGGCACTCTATGAGGCTGTGCATCTCAACCGCAACTTCATCACTGTCTTAGCACAGGTAACATATAACACTTCTTTGTGTTCTTCTGTGCCTACCGGTTTTGGATGTCAGAGGTCAAGTAAAAGTTATTCACCCCTTACTTTTTCTGAGCACAGGAAAAACTCCCTTTTATCATGAGGAAACCTTTGAAAGAACCAGACCCAGGGAAGGACAGCCATCTGTTGTAACTGGCTGGGCTGTGTGTGAATTAGAATAGAGTAAAAAAGACACTGTAGAGAGACAAAATGCAAACTATGGGAGTTAAATACATGCATTTGTGGTATATAAAGGCTTCAGAAGTGAAACAATTGGAGTTACTTGCAATTTAATGTGTTTTACTCTTTTAGTATAAATGTCTTGATCAGAGTAAAGTGTTTGAGCTAACGACCTAAATAAATATTCAGGAATGGTCCAAGGATACGATGGTAGCCGTAACACAGTGTCTCAGCTCACAAATGTGTTGCTTTTTGCAGTGTTGTACTTATTTACATATCTCAGGGTAAATGAAGAGATTAGGTGAATGATTAGTGCATCATTCTGTAGGTGTTTCACTCTCCTAAGCATTATCTGTCTCCACTAATCTTCTTGTTTTCTCACTAACTCAGCTTTTCTTTACATTATGAGACTCTAGGCAAGGTTAATCACTATTAATGAGGTGTTTTTATGTGTGTCGTGTCTTTGCACAGAGCCATCCTGAGATTGACATTGCCGTCACACCTACCGCCACTACTCCAACCACCCCTACGACGCCACTTGGCACAACGCCGCCCTCCCTTGACAGTAAGCCATACACTTTTTAATATTTTGATTCAGACACGTGTAGACTCAGAAAAGCTTACATGATGTCAGGGGCATTAGTCATGGGTTTTGGAGGGCAACTCTCACTGGCTTTATATCACTGTTTGGTAGCACATTTTAAAGTTTCTAGAAAGGAATATTTGTTGACTGCAGTAGTCAGTCAGCAGACAGTTTTAAAGGCGTGGCCTGGTAGTTGTTACAGAAAATAGATTGAATAGACTCAGCAACAGGATTCAGGTTTTTTTAACCTCAAAAAAAGGTAACTTTGTCGTCTATGATAAAAACAACGACCCTTCAAAGCACCTGAAGAGCTGAAAGCACTGCAAAGGTCTCTAAAGTTTTTGAGCATTAATGGGCTCTGCTTCTTTGCGTCCATTTAATCGTAATTTTTAATATACCGTATATCTTCCAATAACCGCCTGTCTTTTTTAACATCGGTTTCTAATAAGCGCCAGGTTTGAAAACCTGTCAAGCAATTAGCCGCCGGTCTCCAATAGTGGACGGGTAGTAGTAGACCTTCGACCCGGAGGTCCCTCTGACAGAGAGGGACACTACAAGTGCTGCTCTGGGTAGCAATTCCCCTGCTACTGAGTGAGGAGCTGCACTCAGCTGCCCCTCTGTCTCTCTCAGTGCAGGATCCTCAGGCTTTTATAGTCACTCCGGGCATCCAAACCACCAATCGTTGCTTTTGGGAGTGTCGAGGGAACACCCAGCAGCCAATGGCGAGCGCAGGCTGGCACAGTAAAATGCGCATAATTGAGGGAGTTTTAATTGAGACTCTTTGAGTCCCAGAATAAGAAAACACTCCCTCTCCCAGCTGTCTTCTTCTCCTTTTTAAATTTCATTGGCGGTTGGCAAACAACTGAATGGTGCATTACTGCCACCTACTGGTATGGAGTGTGACTGCAACGTAGCTCAAAATACAAACAAACAAAAAAAAAAAAAACCTCCGCGCTGTCTCGGTCCTCCGTTACTCGGCCAGCTGTTTCCAATCAGCCGTCATATACGACCAGCAGCATTTAAGCTCGAAGTGGGATTATTACACTGAACTGGAACTGTCGGCTAGCGAACCTGCTAACTTTGACTTCCTCTTGAGGAGAATCAGGCGGAGAGAAGTTTCAGGGAGCACCACTTGTGCACTGGACACTTGTGGGAATGGCATTATTTGTGAACTGTTGGAATATGTTTTGGAGCACTGTAAGTCTTTTCACCTCAGTCTAAAAAGTCTTTTCACCTCAGTCTAAAAACAGTCTAAAAACTGCGCCTGGGTCCTCTTTCCCTCTCACTTCCGCGACAATTCTGAGAAGGGAATAAAAGCCGGTTTCCAATAACCGCTGGTCCGTTTTAAACGCTGGGCCGGCCAGATCATTTTTTGAATAAATGCCCGGGCCATATTTGGAAGATATATGGTACATTTTTAAACACTTCCTTTGAATCTGGCAGCTTTTGTTCATGTTTGCTTTTAAACACTGAAAAGCAAAGAGGCAGAAATAAAAAATACGGTTTGTGCTTTTTACCTGATAGAATTGAGTTCCGAATACACAAATGGCACTAGATTTATTACACCGTAATAAGTGATTTATTAATACTACTTCAGCTGCTTACTAATCTCACTTGAGTTCATAGCAATGAGTTCATAGCTCCCACTTCACTTTTGTGGAAGGTGTATGTTGGCACATTGAAAAGCAGCTCGTTTGGCATGCACATGTGCTGTAGCTGGTAAAAGGTACATGTTTCTATCTCTGGCTAGCTTCATACCCAAGAGCCATTTTCTATATAAAATATTAACCTCCAGCTTCAAATACGAATGAGAGTTTCAAATGCAGTTTGCATCATGAAAAGTTGTGAGAGCTTCAGTCCTGAGGTCTTTTGTGTGGAACATGTGTGCATTTTAATCACAAGTCAGGAATACGCATTTCCTTCTAAAGTCGAGCCCCACACGATAGTATCCTAATGGTGTGAAATCTTTAGGTTTTTTGGTGCCTGCTGTGATTTGAGGAGGAAGGAAACAAAGGAGAGTTTTGTGGGGTGAAGGAACATGACCAGCTCATCATTTAACCATGAGTCAAGCTGTGTGTTTCAGAGAGCAGAGATTTTTAAATGGATGAAAATGCTTGTCTAGACTGCACAGCTATATACAGTAGCTACAGTAATGGCAAAAACAGTACTTTTTGTGCTTGAATGAACAGTCCTTTTACCCAAACAAGTTAGCTGCTGTTTTATCCCAGAAGGCTGATTTTGTTTATCTGGATGTAGCATTTTGGGAGGGAGAAACGTTTTGTCACTCATCTAAGCGACTTCTTCAGTCTCAGCTGACTGCAGGTTTCCCCAACCTTATAAACAGTCCATTTTTGCACAGTAACTGAAACTAGCCCACTGAATGAACAATGGGCTGTGAGGTCAAACAGCTATGTCCAGATGAACAGAATCAACCTTTTGGGATTTACTTACCTGGATGATTGAGCATGCATCAAGGCATCTGTTGTTTTAGTGTCATGCTGTTGTAAATGTTGGCTTTAAGATGGGTTCAGGTTTTTTGGAGAGATATATAGTTATAAGACTTACCGTATATCTTCCATTAGTAGCCTGGGCGCTTATTCAAAAAATTATCCGGCCAGCCCGGCGTTTAAAAGAGACCGGCTCTTATTCCCTTCTCAGACAAAATTGTCGCGGAAGTGAGAGGGAAAGAGGATCCAGGCACGGTTTTTAGACTGAGGTGAAAAGACAGTGCGTTTACTTACAGTGCTCCAAAACGTATTCCAACAGTTTGCAAATAATGCAGTTCCCAATTGTGCTCCTCCTTTGCTCCCGAGTGTCTCCTTGTCTGTGGTAGCCCAGTGCACGAGTGGTGCTCCCCGAAACTTCTCTCCGCCCGACTCTCCAAGAGAGGACGTAAAAGACCAGAAAATCACAGTTAGCAGGTTCGCTAGTCGACAGTTCCAGTTCAGTGTAATAATCCCACTTTGACGGTTGCCGCGCATCCAGCTTAAATGCCGCTGGTTGTAGATGACGGCTGATTGGAAACAGCTGGCCAAGTGACGAGACGCGGGAGGACCTCCGAAGGTCGAAGGTCGCCCGGCTACTATTGGAGACCGGCGTCTAATTGTTGTGACATGTTTTCAAACTGGCGTTTATTAGAAACCAGCATTTAAAAGAGACAGGCTACTAATGGAAGATATACAGTAACTTAATTTCAAAATTTCTGACTTTTTTTGCTACTTTTTTTATAGTGATGAACAACCCAGAACTGCCTCTGGATCCCAACCTGCAGACCAGCAACCTTCTCATCACCTTCCTCAAGTATGCCTCCATTGTAATGCAGGATACAAAAGGTAAAAAAAAAAAGAATTAAATCCTCTTTCTCTTTGTCTCTGCCACTCTACCTTCTTATAATCATTCATTCTGGTCATTTTAATGTCATTTTTGTCCCAAAGTGCCCCCAAATTATGTAACTGTTATAGCTGTCATGTATTGTTTATGTTTAGTCCTTTTATCTGTTTTTGTTTTCACAGATGAGCACCGACTCAACAGCGCCAGACTGTGCCTGATCATTCTCACGTGCATAGCCGAGGTATGAGACCCTACCGTCCTGCAACAAATGCCACCGTTCACATTCTCCATCAATCTGAGCATCTTTGTTTTTAATCCTTCCCTGTTACAATAGGACCAGTATGCTGACGCCTTTCTTCATGATGACAATATGAACTTCAGAGTCAGTCTCCATCGAATGGTGAGTTCATGGCCATGTGAGTGACACTCAGTGAGGATAGAAGAAATTACAAGGTGCGATCCAAAAGTCCAGTGTGTTTCTGTTACGCGTGATCAGAGCATATCGTGACCCTTTGCATGAACAGGTGTGTGAAGTATCTTTCTTGAGTCAGGATTTTGTGTGACAATACACGCTCAACACTGGGATCTGCGTTAGACGGGTTTTTGCAACCACTTGCATGTAGACATTTGTGATTTATATGGTCTCTGTGAACGGCCCAGTATTAATGTAATAAGCCTGCACTGTCAGTGGAAGATGTTGCACTAAGCGAGCACATCGGGCCAGGATGGTAACCCGGACCGTGATCATCACTCTCTTGATTGTTCCCGGGGCTGAAAACTGAATTCCTTCCCTAGGGTCAGACTTTTTTACTGCAAATTCTTTTATAAAATCTTGCAGCACAGAGTAATCTAAATGTTACACAGTGGCACAGTGAATTCTACACTTTAAAAATGTGTGCTGGTTCATTTCCCCCTGACAGAGATATTTTTAACTACCTACTTGCCTTCCCTTGGATGATATTACTCCCTCTGATTTCTCCCTCTTTTGCATCAAAGATAGTTAATGCTTACAGAACGAGACCTCTAAAGAACATTTTAAGTGTGGATACTTGGGTGTGGTATATGGTGTTGGCAGTTGGTTGGACGTATCTACTGTTTTAGTTTTTTACTTAATTACTTTGTGACAAGAAATTGAGACATATAATCAGCTGCTTCTTGAGTGAATCTCTTTCTGTAGCTAAACTCAAACTCCATCATTTTGCACTTCAGCTGGCAACTGTAGACCTTGTTCTTCTCTGCAGCCTCAGTAAGCTCAGAATAGCGGTGCATGGAAAACGGATTCTGGTTAGTGTGGCCCTCAAGCTCACTGACCTCCAGACCAGAAGGAGGACTGCTGACAGTTCAAAACGATAGAATTGGAGTACCTCCCACAAATCTTCTTTGTGAAAACAGTTAATTGAAATTGACATCTAACACAAAAGCAACCTGGCCAGTGAGATATCAGGTAGGAAAAACATGACATAGGGAGTGACTGAACTCCAACACTTAGAGGGACAGGATAGAATTGCAAATGAAGACATTCTCTTAAAAGTTGTATTTTTGAGTGCTGTCAGTGTTTCTGACTTTGACCATTATTTATTGTGTCTGCTGATTATCTGCTCTGTGTCACTTAACACTAAATAACATACAGCTGTAAAAACTATTCACAAAACTGCAAAGTAGGCTTGTCTTGTACAGTTATAATTATTAAAATGACAGAGTATCTGTGCATATTTAAACATTTTCCTATTTCTTTATTATTCAGCCTATGAGGCACAGAAAAAAAGCAGCGGACAAGAACATCCCTTCACGGCCGCTGGTGTGTGCTGTTCTAGGTATGAAGAGTGTTTGTTTACTATGAATTCAAATCAGCATTGATATCTGTTAGCTGTCAGGCCTAATTAGGTCTAACGTCTGAGTTTTTGCATCAACTAAATCTCATTAATAAGAAGTCAAAGGTCATGCATTTTAACAGTTATCTTTTGTGTAGATCTGATGGTGGAGTTTATTGTCACTCACATGATGAAGGATTTCCCCATGGATTTATACCTGTGAGAACACATTCAGTTACACACATATGTTATTATGACTTATCCATCATCAAATCCCTTTAACCAGAGCTTCTTGTCTTATTTCCTGTGCAGGCGCTGTGTGCAGATCATCCACAAACTCCTTTGTTACCAGAAGAAATGTAGAATCAGATTACACTACACCTGGAGAGAGCTTTGGTCAGGTAATGATACCTCATCTGCTCGCTTATGTACTGTTTGTCAGAAAGTAAGCCCCATTCAGATAGGATTTATTTCTCGGGGGGAAATAAGGTGAATTTAATGAAATACCTGCTGCTTTTTTCTTTTTTTTTATATATATCACAGGTTATCTCATAATTTAAATCCCAGTGTCCTTGTATTTTAGAGTCAATCTCAGCTTTTCTATTTTCATCCTAGTTTTTGTGAATTAGTGAACTGATAATACCATTTAGCTCAAAGTACAGTCCCTCAGAGCTCTGAAGAACAATTTCCTATTTATGACCTTTTCACAGAAATAAGTAGATAAGTTTTAGATAGTAGATAAGTACACCCTTACTGCTTCCAGAATTAAGATTCGAAGTAGCCCCCAGGCTCTGCTAATCAAACGCACTTGATTAATTGATCATTTGAAAGCATGACCACCTCTGTAAAAGCAGAAGTTTTGGCTATTTGCTTGTATGGCACATTGGTGTGTTAACACAGTACCGCAGTCTTCCCAGGAATGAACATTTGAGTAAATTTAACCCAAGGTCAGACTGTTCATGGTCAACAAAAACAAGCACATCTCAGACTCTACAGGCCTCTGGTAGCATGCTAAATGTTAAAGTTCACGACAGTGCAGCTAGAAATAAAAGTGCGCAGATATGGATTGTTTGGAAGGGTTTCCAGGAGAAAACTATTTCTGTCTGTTTCTGAAGATGTTTGATCATAATTTACAACACCACATTTGGTGAAAAGCCAACGCATCATATCAGCACAAACACCTCATACCAACTGTCAGCATGGCGGTGGAGGGATGATGATATTGGTTTGCTTTACAGCCACAGGACCTGTGCACCTTTCAGTTGTTGAGTTGACCATAAAGGTCTTTGTATAACACAGTTAGAGTCAAAGGTAGAGACTTTTGCCCAACAGTTTAAGATTTTGGTTCATGAAACAGGACAATAATCTCAAGCAAGGAGCAAATCTAAAAAACACAATCAAGCTGTTGCAATGACTCATTCAAAGTCTAGACTTCAAAACAATTGAAATACTGTGGTGGGATCTTAAGAGAGCTGTGCATAAACAAATGCCCGCAAACCTCAATGAAGCAAACCAACTTTGTAAAGAAGAGTGAGCCAAAATTGCTCCATAGTGATTTGAAACACCGATACAGTCAAACTGAAAATGGATTTGAAGTTAAATTTGAAGTTATTGCTGCTTAAAGTGGCTTTAGAAGCTACTGAATCATGGGGTGTGCTTACTGAGAGTCCTGTGAAAAGTTCTTTTTCACATGACTGTTGATGTATATACCGGAAAATAAGTAAATGCACAACAGGTCACTTTTAACTTGAGCTTAAATGACTTGAGAGACAACATATTAATTTAAAATAATTAATTTAACTAACTAACTAACTAATTTAAAATGCTTGATTTGGTGTATATATCACCTCACGAGCTGAGCAAATAGTTCCTGCTTTTGCAAAACAAACACAATTTCCTTCTAAAATCGTTGGGCCTGTTGTTTTGTAAATGTATTGCATCACTGAAAACCAGATAATGAGTCTCTAAAGAAAGCACAATCCATCCTCGTGGCCTTGTTTTCAGCCTGGTCAACAAACAACAGGATAACATTTTAGCTTGTAATGGCCTCATCGCGCTGTGTCTCATTAGAATAAAGATTCCTCTAATCAGACCAGTAATCAGCTTAATTCCCTGAATAACCCCAACTCTCTTTTGCTGGTGGAGATAATAGCGTACCATGAAATGACACTGGAGAGAAAAATGAATTTGATTGTTTGTCTTCTTTTAGCATGTTGCCGTGCCAACTCGTGCTGGAGCTTTTTTGTGTGTGTGTGCACATTTCGGTTCTTCTCGTGGGTTTTGTTTTCCTCAATAAAAGCTTGTGAAGAGGCTAGATTTGGTGTTGAAAAGATCCCCCCCCTCCTGTGATTCCATTATCTACCTTAATAAAGCTGCACACTAAGGAAAGCAGTGTGCTGCCGTATGCCTCTGCTGGTAGACGATTAGCAACACTCGTCAGTATTTCATTAATGCAAGCATGTCTCCCTCTGCATTAGCTCTCATCAACCTGCTGAAGTTCCTGCTGTCAAATGAGACCACACTGCTGGCCAAGCACAACATCTTTCATCTGGCCTTGCTGGTGAGAATCATACACTGTAAAACAGCACGACAAGACCACAAACCACAGTGAGGATTGGTTTAACAGAGACGTTGTATGTGTAAGAGTTAGTAAGAAGACAGATTCTAATAGTGGTGCTTCTTAAAATATCCAGCTGTGCCTGCCTGAAGTCAACCACGAATCTGGTAACTAATTTTATTCGTTTATCCAAGGAGATGAAAAGTACCAAACAGATGCCGTGTAAATGCAATTTCCCTTTATAAATCCTCTTTTTAGTTTATTTTTCCTCTTGTTGGGTACTTTCTATAAATGCACCGTTCAGCTAATCCTATTGTGCGTCTCTTTATCCAGGTAGTAAACCTGTTCAACATGTTCATCACTTACGGCGACACATTCCTGCCCACCTCCAACAGCTACGACGAGCTGTACTACGAAATCGTACGAATGCACCAGGTCTTCGACAACCTCTACTGCATGGGTAGGTGACCTCGGTTGTTTAGCGATCTGGTTATGAGACAACACACACACAAAACACAGAAATGCAACTACACAGAGAAACACTGCTAATCAAGACGAGCCGAGAGACTCGTATCATGCAATACACCGTGAGGTAACTTGGGAACGCTTGAGTTTAAAATGTATTTATTTTTTAATATTCATTTTGCCAGTAATGAACTATTTAATACATATAGCCACCTTTACAGAGCCTTAATCCTGATAAATGAGGATTTCAAATGTGATTTTGTGTACTTTTTTCATTTTCTGCTTTCCAGTTTTGAGAGTTTCAACTAACACAGGCCAGTGGAAGGAGGCAGCCAGTAAAGTCACACATGCCCTCGTCAATGTTCGGTAATCGCACAGCCACACATCCGCACTCACACGCTTTACTCTGATTTCTGTATCCTAAGACGGAGAAATGAGTCATACTGGATTGAAGGGAATTGAAAGTGAGCGAAGTCTTCGGAGCTGTAATTTGGGTTCTCTACATACTGATTTTTTATTTATTTTTTTAGTCCCCTAGGCCCCTCTATTTTTATAAATTTTAAGCTTTTATCTCCTTCACCCCAACCTCACACAGATATTGTACTTGGTCTCTTCTTCAAATCTTTTCCGTGTAATCTCCCTTTCCTCCTCCATCTTCTCTGGGGAGATGATCCTCTGAGGTCACCCTGGCTCGAAGGCCCCCGAGGGCACCCGTATGAACAGGATAGTCCTAGAGGATTTAGCAACCGCAGTGGGCTCCTGATAGAACAGCATCCCTGTGGAAAAAGGCAGTCAGAAGAGTTGAAGTGAAGGCTATGAGTATAACAGGAGTAAATGTTGAAAGAATGGATGAATAAATACATGAAGACAGAAGTCTAAAGAATTCACTGAAGATGGTTTTATAATGAACTTAAATGAAAGGACCAATCCCATTTTACTCAGTTTGTTTATTCCACTACAGGCTGGCTTCCCATACATAAATGACAGCAGAATTACCACTGCCGAGAATCCTCCGCATGTTTGTCACTATAATCTGTTTGATATATGACGCAGCCTAAGCCAGTACAAAATAACCCATTTAATCTCTCAGTTGTGCGTAGTGCATCAACTCATACTTGAGGTATAAAGCAGTTTATTTCTTGGAAATAAATGCTAATGATGGAGAAGATTGCCTCTGAATTTAGATTTGATTCCCTCGTGTATCCAAACAATATAAAGGAGACATTGAGATGGAATGTATCAGGAGTGAGTTTTCTGTTAAAGGTCCTATTTTTTAGGACTTGTTTTGTCAAAAAAATACAAATTTCAGATATTTACACTATCCATCCATCCATTCGCAGCTTATTCTTTTCAGGGTTGTGGGGGGCGCTGGAGCCTATCCCAGCTATCTTAGGGCGAGAGGCGGGGTACACCCTGGACAGGAAATACAAATTTCAGATATTTACACCTTTAATATAATTTAATTATTAATTATTATTTGAACCTAAATAAGATGAGCCACAAATCTTAGCCAAATATATTTCCGCTTCCCTGCTTTCAGCAGATTTCAGATAACCTATCGCAGATCTCACGTTTGATCCGTGTGGATCAATAATCGCCTATATGGCGATTATATCTATCGAACTGGGGCCAAGAGGCACAGCTGTTCTTCCTCTGCTATGTGTTTCCATTCTAAGTTGCCCTTGATAAAATCTGTAGGATAAGTCACACAAACATAACTCAGCTAGACTGTGGCAGGAGCTACCTCTTAAATCATGCAAAACATTATGTTTTGTCCCATGTTTGAACCTCTTTTGCTTTGGTCATTTTTAATCTGGGACAAGATTGCACGGTGTACAGTGTGGCCAGTGTCATAGCACATTTAGACTGGCACTGCTTCTTTGTTTTGGGGTCAGGACTCTCAGTTCCAACTTTTTGTTCTATTGGTTTAGAAAGATATTTTAGACTTCTTCCACATTAAACTATCTAATTATTTTTTCCCCCTGTCTTGCTGTGGAACAAGTGTGGAATATTTGTTTGATTGAAGCTCAAAATTGCTGCCTGCTGTGCTAATCAGATCATTATTTTTTTATATGATCATTTAGCTAACTAGCTAGTCTGGACCATTCCTGTCTCTTTAGTCCTTCAGCTCTGGATCTCCACCTGGCACATAAGCTCACAGCTGCTGCAGCAGGTGGAGAACTGGTTTATGTGGCGATACGCAGAGCTCGCCAAGGCTTCAGACAAGGCCTAACATCAGCAGCTGCAGTGCATGATGATGAATTTGGAGTTAATCCGCAGGATAGGAAACTTGCTATAGAGCAGCTGATTTATTGCTCAGTTATGTACTGTAACAAAGTATTTGGTGGATAAAAGAGAGACAGAAGCCAAATTGTTGATTAAGTTATTCAACAAACATACATGTGCATGGATATCCCCTTTATTTCCCATGTTTTATTTAAAAAAGTGCTTTTGCTTTTTTCTTCCAGGGCCATAATCAACCACTTCAACCCCAAGATTGAGTCATACGCTGCAGTGAACCACATCTCTCAGCTATCAGAAGAGCAGGTAAACATTGCGCGCTTTACGTGACTAAAAGTTGTAATGTAAAAAAAGAAATGAACTTCCATATCGTCTCAGGGCCATTTGGGCCGAACTCCAATGACGTGTCACTGTTGTTCTTTCAAAAGAAAATATCAGAATTTCTCAGTAAACAACGAGCAACGCTGAAGTGTTTGAGGAAAAGCTCACTAAGTTTTGTTTTGGGGGAGAAAAAAAGCCAATTCATCAAGACGTAGTTACAGCCGTGTGGCAGAAATGAATGACTCAAACATTGGTTATGGTGATGAGACGCACAGAAAAGCAGTTGTTATCACACACATCACTGAGCTTAAAACTCATCATGGTAGATTCAGGGAAACATTACACAGAAAGGCAGGCTTGAGTTATTCTCATTTGAGATTTTATTGTACATCAAATACAGCAAATGTTGCCATTTCTCTGGTGTCTGCAGCTGCTCTTGTAGAAATAATGACAATTTTTCCACATAGTTTGCAAACACAAACAGAGTGTGGATCGAGTCATTAAGCAGAAGCGCTTGGGCGACTTTTGAAACAGTAATTTTTGGAAATACGTGAGCCGGGACTGGAAGGAGGCTGAACTGATACGAGCTCTATAAGCTCCATTTAAGACTCGTGTGAAGCCTTTTGCGATGGAAAACAGCAGGAAAAAAAAACCCAACTTTTTTTTTGTACTTGATAAGAAGTGATGGATTTGGTCATTATTCTCTCCAATTACCTCTCTGCTTTTATCTACTAGATTTATTCACAACAAAGAAGAATGCTAGAAGGTAACTCAGGTGTCAATGAGCTGCGGCTGGTTTTATGTTATTTTCCACCTTTTGGTATTAACAGCCTTTTCATTAGATGCAAGGGGTTGCATAGCAAAGATTTTCTTGGGTTGAAGCTGCGGTTGGTTTTCTTGAAATGCTGTGATAAGCTCCCAAAGCCCATAAAATAGGCATTTCAGGTTAGTTATTCAAAACTGACCATAGGTGTGGACGTGCGCGTGTTTGGTTGTCTGTGTATTTGTTAGCTCTGTAATGGACCGTCGACTTGAAAAGTCAGTTGATTGTTTTTAAGAGCTGACAGTTTCCAGCTGTTTGCTATCTGTAAATTGCTACAAATAGAGGACGGCTGGAAATGTTTGAAAAGGATTTTCTTTAGCGACAGGTTAAGAGTAAAGCTGGAAAGAACTTCTTGTACTTGTCTTCTACTAATTTTGTGGCTTTAACTGATTATGTACATATCATGTCACAGGCTTAACACCGCTGAGCTGTGATATTTATTTGGCCATCACGTCTCAGCTGTCCAAAACACGTTTCCACGTTGTGACGGCGTGAATGCAGAGCAGCATGAACACATGAACCCACGCTGACAGTGAGAGGCTAAAGATGCTAAGACCTGTCCAAACCTTCTGATTCAGCTTAGTCATAACGCCATTGTGCAGACCTCTGCAGGATACTGTTTAAAACATTATAAAAGGCCATTAATATAATTTTATGTGTTTTTATGTTTTAAGATTAATGTGCATTGTGCTTTCTCTGTACAAAGTAATTACAAGTTGTAACTCAAATCCAGAGCAAAAAACATGGTCCCTATTGGGTACCTACTGAATAATTACTCTGGTTGTAAATTATAAGATCAGCCGCAACCAGGGCAGCTTTTCAGTAGCTGTATGCAGCTGGTGACTCAAATATATGCAACAGAATAGAGATAAAGAAAGCAGGAACACATGACATCTGTAGACTCAGCTCTTTTCTTCTCTCTCGTCTGCTTCTGTCCCTCGCTCTTTGTTTTTCAATGAACTGAAAGAAACGTTGAGTTTTGATCCCTCTGTCTTTTGGCATACTGTCCTAAATCGCACATACACACATACCAACACACACAAACCCTTTGCTCTCCAGCCCTCTGGAGCGACTTCATTCTCTACTGTGACACCAGAAGACGGATGGCCTCCAGAGGCACGCAGCATTGAAACAAGCTGCTGTACGCTCTGTTCCTCACACCAAGTACAAAACTGGACGACAATACTAGACTTAAAACACATTCAAAGCCTGATTTTTTTTTTTTTTTCAGTCCGTGCTTCGAGATAAAGAGAGTGACAACTGCATGCACACAATCGTATCTGCTTAGACACTGAGACAGTTGCTTAGCTGATTTGAGCACACGTGCGCAGAATGCACACGCAGGTGCTTATTTCCCTTTTTTCGAACAATCATACGATGGTACGTTTGCTCATACACTTTCCTTTAATTCGTTATTTTTCCTTTTCTTTATATCAAAGTTTTTGCTTGTGAACACTTTGTCATATTGCTCACCTTTTTCTTCTTTACTCCTTCTTTTTTACTATTCATACCTACCACCGCTTTTTCATACAGAGAGGAGGGAGATAGAGAGGAGGGAGATGGAGAGGGAGGGAGGGAGGGAGGGAGCGAGAGACAGAGAGAGATATGGATATGAATTTTTCATCAGTGTACCACCAGAGGTTGAAGTAAAAACAACAGCACTTTTTATTCACAAGCAGAGTGGTAGATTTATTAGAGAATGCTCTTCTGCTCCCAGCCTTTAATAAGTTTAAAAATGTTGATTCAGCTGTACAGTAAATAAACTGCCATGGCTAGAAGAGAATTATGTTGTGCATAAATGAAATAGACCTATGTGTAAGTTAACATACGGGTGTTTAATGTACGAGTGTTCATGTTTGTGGAGCCTCTCTGAGAAGCATGACAATGTGCAGCTCGTGTTTTTTGCTGTGAAATTTTCATGCGGTGTGGAGTGTTTCTGGAGCATAAATAAAAAAAAACCAAATGAAAAAGGTCTGGTTAGTGGCTATTTCACAGCTGAGAGGTGTGGAGAATCGCTGTATAATTACCTCTGATTTTAGCCAGCCTTCTTATCTCAGCTTGACATTCGCTGAGGCAACTATTTCCTCTGCATATCTAATCACAGTTTGTACACACCTACTGACGATTCTGTGTTACTCATAGCTTGAAACTTTCATTGTTTTTAATCTGCGAGTCTTAACAGTCTGCTCAACAACAAAGAAATTAAGCATCTGCAGTTGAATACGCTTGTTAGAGTCCAAAGTTGAAGGCGCAGACAGCACTGAGAAAGTGGGACAGAACAAATGAAACACAGTGAAATCTGTCAGTAAAAGCTCGTTTTTCTAAATGACACGTGAAACAGTTCATTACAGCGAGGCACATTATGGCTGGACGACAGTTGGAGAGGAGCCAAATGTTGCGTTACAACGATGAAACATAAAAGAAAGTGTTGTAATAAAGTGTAATAAAGTATTTAACACTAATTAATTTTTGACTGTTCGGTAACCATTCCCAATGTTTACTGTACAATGCAAAAACCACTCTGTATTATAGAGTTGAGGGAGCCACATGAGACTTGATTGAATTTTCTGTTTGTCTGATCTTTTGTTTTTTTTTAAGGTGCTGGAGGTGGTACGGTCCAACTATGACACACTGACCCTCAAACTGCAGGATGGCCTGGACCAGTTTGAGAGATACTCTGAGCAGCCCAAAGAGGCCGCTTTCTTCAAGGAGCTGGTAAGAGAGGGAGGGTGGTTTGTTTTGAGTGTTCGGGCTTTTATACACTCCATTTGAACTCTTTCCCAAGCGCATCCAATCCACTGCTCCACTCGAGCAGCGTTTCACTCAGAATTTTCAATCATCTGTCTCAGGAGTGTTTATGTTTTTTTTTTAAGGAAGACCAGCTTGTTTCATTATAAAATTAATGGCGAAAGTACAAAACACAAGGCAGAAGTAGCAAAAAAAAGTGCACATTGACACAACAGCTAGAGGGTAGAGTGCGATTGCTCACTGCACTTTTATATTAATTTCTTTTTTTTAAAACAAGAGGCAATTATTACGGAGCCCCGCAAGGGACATGGGAGAAAAAAAAATTAAGATGAACTTTTGCGAGATCTCGCAAACATTTGTCTACATTTGTAGACCGGTTACGTCACAGGTCGGGGTATCCTTCATTCCCAGAATTCATAGCGCGGCCCAGCAAATTCCAGTTCCCAACAATGGCGGCAGCTGCTTAGTTTTAATAGTACTCTTATTACTGTTTCTGGGTCACAAGATAAACTTTTAACATATTTTCAGGCGAGAATGTAGCTGTCTAAACTTCAAATATCTGCTCGGGTTATCAAGACATCACATATTTGCAAACGTGCCCCGAACGTTTTCGGACACGTCTGTTACCCACCAGCTCGATCACTGAGCGGGTCGTCAAGGTCCACTAGAGCCGGCGAAAATAGCGGACTCCCCGTACATTGTTTTCAACCCCCCCGCGGTTC